>JAMPIV010020797.1:0-22187 GCA_024509875.1 Oreohelix idahoensis | reverse complement strand
GTAAACTAGATTTACAATGGTTAGACCTTCTCCTTTCCTTGTATTGAGATCTTTTAGTTCTAGGTTCGGGCTGTTCTTTTTTAGGGGGACGGTAAACGGCCCTATTTGTCATCCCGAAAGCGGAAGTTTCTTGATTTCCATGTTGGCGAGTAACCAACAAAACTTTCTCCCTGGTTGGAAGTTCTCTCTCATTCGCTGCTTTATTATATCGTTGAACGTGCTTTGCACGTGCTCACTTAAGGTTGGTCGTTGCTAGATCCCATCCTAGATGTAACCTTTCCTTAAGTTATGATACATATTTACTGGCTGAGACGACTGTCTCGTCAACCTTCTGGTCTGTCAGGGACCGTAGTAAGGCTTCTAGGGGCCCCTTAATAGGTCTGCCGAATAAAAGTGTAGCTGGTGGGAACCCTGGACAGGACTGTGGAACTAACCTGTAGGCGAATAAGGCTGCAGGAATGAAAAGGTCCCAATCTTCTGGTTTCTATTGGCCCAGCTTACGTAACATCATGGTGAGGCTGTCGTTGAAGCGCTCCACGAGCCTATTTCTGGTCGGATGGTAGGGGCTTGTGTGGATGTGTTTGACCCTCAAGATCTTAAAGATCTTTTCCATTAACAGGCTACGGAATTGGGATTCGTAATCTGTCAAAACTTGTTGAGGGAATCCCAACCATGTAAATATTTGCACAAGGGCTTCTGCGACATGCTTGGAATCCGTGCATGTTAGCGGTATAGCTTTGGCCCACATAGTGCATGTGTCAACTAACGTCAGGATAAACCTGTTCCTTCTTTTAGTTCTTTATAGGGGTCCTACAATGTCGACAGCCACCCGTTCAAATGGAGTCTCCAATATTGGCATTTCACCCATGGGAACTGGGTGTGTCCAATGCTTGGGTGCCACATGTTGGCACTGGACGCAGGATTTCACGTTTCTGATAATATCAGTGTTCATTCCTTGTCACGAATAGTGAGTCGATATTCGCTGAATAGTGGCGTGTTGTCCCATATGTCCGCTAAAGGGAAGAGAGTGCCCCATTTCTAAGATTTGGTCTCTGTACTGTGTCGGTACTAGGAGCTGATTATGCCCTTGTTCAAGGTTTCCTGTTCTACTAGACGTATACAATAGCCATCCTTAGAAAAGATGTCCTCCAATTGTGTCTGGTAGTCCCTTGCCCATAGGACAGTTTCCTAAAGCAGGAGGCTCCAGAGTAGGTTCCTTTTTGTTGCACCTACTGTTTTAGTTTCCTTAGGTACCCATATTAGGTGTAGGTGCCCGTTTAAACTTTCTGGGTTTTAGCCCTTTTCTTGTGGGTTACTGCTGCCATAAAGCGAAATTGGCTCTTTAGTCGGTACCTCCAATAATAAACACGTATCAACAGCCAAGTCGAATGGGTATAACTGGGTAGATTGGATCATCCATAATATGCCGCTTTAACACCTCTGACAAAATCAGAGTGTAAATCTCCACCAGTGCGATGGAAGCGTCATGGTTGCATCACATCTTAGAAAACTCCATGTCATAGTTTGACGATGTCTTCTGTCTCTTGACCAGGTCTGACCAAATGCCTTGTGACAATATAATCAAAAGATAAACCTGTGTCAAACAAACAAGATGTTGAAATACCGTTCAAAATAACAGTTCCTCGCGTTGAGGGCCTCTCGCCATAAGGTTGAGAATCACTGACATTAATTCTTCTTTGCGAGGCTGTTTGCAAGCATCCGATGCGATTAGGCCCTGTGTGCTTGCCCTGATCAGATGTCCCTGTTGTAAGGGCTTTCCCTTTGTCACCCTGTCTTCTCTGGCCGCGGTGCCATGAATGGTGCGTGGGTTGATCAGGATTGTTGTTGGTGGGATATCTGGTTTTGTAGAATTTCGATTTTTCCTGGGGAGGTCTCTGGTTTGTAGTTTCTCGTGGGTTATTGTGATGGGAAGAATAAGAAGACTGCTCTAGATTATTTTTCCGAGAAGGCTCATCTGTCGGTTTGCGTTTTATGCTGGGAATCTCGGCCAAAACATTTACGTAACGTTCGGACTTACTCAGAATGTCATCCAACATTACTGCGCCTTGTTCAGCCAGAAATCTACAGGTTTTGTTTGACAAAGTGGTTTTTATTTGTTCTGTAAGAACAAGTTCCAAAAGTCCTTAAAAAGTGAGATGGAGTTCGGAAAGCTCCATGCACTTTGTCATATAGCCCGTCAGGCGGGAAGAGAACTGAGGAAATGTCTCAGTGCTTTCCTTCCGGCTGTTTCTGAACATGTGCAAAAATTTGCGAGCGTTCATTTTGAAACGCTCCAGTAAAGCCTTCTTTAACATTTCATAGTTGTCTTGATGGCTGCTTCTCAGTTTTACGTACACGTCATAAGCGGTGGCTTTCAAAGCCTGTGAAAGCTTTAGGCACCACCATAACCTCTCTAACCCATACAGATTTGACATTCTCTCAAATTTCTTTAGAAACGAGTCAATTTTCTCATTGGGGCTAGGGAAAGATTCCAGGGCAAAAGACATAGCTGTTAGTTGAGGAGATTGAGTGCTGGAGAGATCAGTTAACTGTGAATGGCTTGGAGACTCTCCATTGCTGGAGGAAGACATAGCACCATGACTTTGGACCTCTAAGACCTTAAGTGCCAATTCATGCTGTCTCTCCTCTCTTTCGTTCACCCTGCGGGCTTCCATCTCTGCCTCAATTGTCTTCTGTTCCAATTGACAATCTTCCTCTTCTTTCCTCTCCGCTCTATGTTGGGCTTCCTTCTTCTCCGCTCTATCTTCTGCTACTTTCTTCTCCGCATCATATCTGTCAAGTTCTTCGTTGACGAATGCCGTCGCTTCCTCTCCTTGTAATCCTGTCTCCCTTGCTTCCTCTCTTAGCATTGCTCAAAGTTTAACACGTTCAGCCTTGTTAAAGAACTGAATATCGCTAACCCGAGGAAAGAAGAAGAAAAGAAGGAGAGAAAAAACTCTGTCCTTAGCCGCTTACAAGGAACCCCCCCCCCCCCAAATAAAAAAAATATATATTATTATCTGAGATACCTCCTCCTGTAATCAGTTTTCCAATCTATCGCTGTTATTAACTGGCTCTAGGCTCCTAATACAGACGAATAAGCCAAATGAATGGTAGATCAGCTAACAACTGGAAAAACTACTATTACTAATGGTGGAAAAAAAATTAAAAGATTTTAAAGAGAAAAAAAAATTTTCCTTCATTTTATATCAAATCCACCCAAATCTCCCCCACCTGAAGTCAGTTAAGAGTAAGGGACGCTATTAACTTGACATGTAGTCAGAATGACGTCCTTCGCTTAGCTCAAACTCTGCTAACTTCAAAATAAAACCCTGGTGATTGCTAACAATCACGCATAACTTGCAGTCTTGTACAAAATTTCCAAAAATATATCTGACAAAGATTATTATCCAAAACACATTTTACCCTGGCTCTATGATGCCGTGGAAAGAAAAACAATCCTATGTGTGTGTGGTCAAAAACCCAGTAACTAAGAGCGTTGTCTAGGGGATAATTATTTAATGTTCCTTAATTCACAAGACAAACTCATAACACACTCTATCTAGATAAAACTTCTGAATCAGTATCAGACTTTAGACGTTTATTTAGACTTGGACTAATCTTAATCCTGGAGCGAGCCCTCCATTATGTTGTAATTTTTGATAAGATAGGCCTGAGATATTTGTGGTCCCGTTCGAGCAGAGGTGATAGTGATAGTTATGTGGGAGTAAGGTGTAAGAAATAGTTTCTGTTTCACAAGAGGTGATAGTGTAAAAGAAAGAACAGTCTTGGATTGAGTAATTGCTCTAATCCGGCCTATCTTTTATGATAGTGTAAAAGAAAGAACAGTCTTGGATTAAGTAATTGCTCTAATCCGGCCTATCTTTTACGACTGTATTTTTTTAAAATTAGACGCACTTTCTCTCCTTGTGCAAAATACAAGTTACACTGCACACACATACACAAAATTAGGTGACAAATACGCACAAACGTGGAAACAACTATGAATAACAGATAGGTGCAGGGGTTGACCAACATGATAGCTTAAGGTTTATTATGTTTATTATCACTAGAAAAATATCACAATATCGAAAGCATTTACATCAATGAAGTATAGTTTACAGACAAGAAATGAAAATTAAACCAATAGGCCCTCCCTCTTGTATAGAAAAAATAGGAAGATCCCAACAGAGTTAATTAACTCAAAAAAGATCAAAAAAATTAACAGTGGGGGTAGGGAATATTCAGGAGGGATAAAGAACAAGTCCCCAATTTAACCTATCCCGAGAACACTCAGATTAGTGAGAGATTAAAAAAAGAAGATTGGCATGTTATTTGTAACAAAAGAAAATTAAGTTTCTTTCTTCCAGTTCATTCAATCATTCGTACAGTGGCCACTTTCAGATTTGCTTACCCAGTCGTTGATGCAGCATACATTACGTGGAATTAAACACTAACAGGTATTAAGAACAAAATCAGAGTCCTATTCTTTGTCAATTTCAGCCCCAGAAGTACATCAGCTACATAAGCAGACCCGACAGACCAACTCAGTCAATACCAATGACAACATAAGAGACAAAGTGGACATATCCACACATCTCCATATCACCCTCAATCAAATGGTCTAGTAGCTCGGTATAAGGGGAAGTACCCCACAATTCGACTGGAATGTCATTTGAAAACCCTCTTTGTTTGGGTGAAACCCATGAAGATGTAAGGATAAGTACAACTTTAACAAATGATCAGCAGGCACAGGTGAAACAGTTATTGATTAAACACGCTATTACCCTCCTGACAAACCTGGCCTGACAAAACTGATAGAATTCAATATGAAGTAAACAGATGTTGCTCCTGTCAGGGTAAAGAACTATTCTGACCCTTATGCTAAGGCAAGGGCATTAAAGGTGGAAATCAATTACCTGCTTAAGGAAAATATAATCTTGAAATCAGAGTCTTCCTATAGTGCGAGTGTAGTGTTACTTATGAAATCCACTGGAGAACATTGCCTCTGCAGTGACTTAAGAAGGCTAAATGCTGTAACAGAATTTCAAGCAGAACCCTTACCAGATCAGAATCAGCTTTTTTACCAAGGTAAACAAAGCTCAGTACTTTTCAAAAATAGATCTTAGCAAGGGGTACTATCAGATCCTGGTAAAAGCTAAAATTCGAACACAGTTAGCATTCAGTACTTCTGAAGGCCTTTACAAGTTTAATGTATTGCCATTTGGGCTAAGCAATGCTCCAAGCATCTTCACTCATATGATGAGGTAGTTACTGGAACCTTTGGACTACCCTGGTATAAGTAATTTCATGATTGATATACTTATTACAACCAATACATTTGATAGGCAACTGGAAGCAATTTCCCTACTCTTTGAAAGACTCAAAGAAGCTGGACTTACCACTTGCCCAACAAAATGTCTAATTGCATGCGAGCAGCTGGGATTTTTGGGACACACCATATCTCAGGGATGTATGTTTCCTGATGCCCGCAATATTGAAAAGTTACATTGTGCATCCTGACCTGTACTAAAAAGGATGTCAGGTCATTTATGTCTCTTTAAGGCTTCTTCCTGAGATGTATTAAAGATTTTAATTCTCTGAGTGCACCACTAACTGCATTAACCAAGAATGGGAACCCAGACAAAATAACTTGAACTGCGGAGTGCGAAAATTCATATACTCTGTTGAAGGAGAAACTCACTGCTAAACAGATTCTGTGACTGCCCAACTTAACTCACACCTACGTTGTGAACGGATGCTAGCAATATAGGGATAGGAGCCACTCTCCTCCAACCTGGTGAGGGACCTTCTGCCACTCTGTTCCCAATAGCATATGCTAGCCAGAAGTTGAACTCTGTGGAACAGAACTACTCTACCATAGAATGAGAATAAGTGTTTCTTGTCTGGGCAGGGCAGGAGTTTCAACCATATTTATATGAAAAGAAATTCACTGTGCAGTGTGATCACCAACTGTTAATGTTCCTTGTGGCATCTAAGAACCTCAATGCATGGCTGATGAGGTGGTCACTTCTATTACAACCATACACGTTTTACAAAGAGTACCTACCTGGGAAGAATGATGTTGGGCATATTTTTTTTAGCAGACACCCTTATGCAATGGAGGAGATGAAAATGGAGAGCATACATAAGGAGGAAGGTGATGAGCATGAGAAGCTGTAAAGGATGATAAGGACTGGACCAGAGTAGTTAGACGTAACGTCAAACTATGAGAAGGGCCTTGTGTGACAACCTAGCCCAGTCTTCTTTAAATTTAATCAATCGGACATCATCTTTTCTTCATCTTCCATGCATGTTCGTGACTGGTACTATTATGTGGTATTTTCTCCTTGCTGTCTCCCTCCCCGCACGAGCGAGCGACGAAATGCTCTGTTCAGACAGTTATCTGGTTGATCCTGCCAGTAGTCATATGCTTGTCTCAAAGATTAAGCCATGCATGTCTAAGTTCACACTGTCTCACGGTGAAACCGCGAATGGCTCATTAAATCAGTCGAGGTTCCTTAGATGACACGATCCTACTTGGATAACTGTGGCAATTCTAGAGCTAATACATGCGTATCCTACTAGTGACTAGGCTGTTGCTACTGGTGTCAGACTGTATCGGCTAGACCGTTCCTCTGACGTCCAGGCCGGGTCATGCTGCATGGGCAACAGCTTGATCTAACATTGCCCAACCTCGTGCCACCGAAAGTTATTTCGGGAGGTACGCTCCTTTGGTCAGAAATGACTAGTAGGGAAGATCTCCTTGCCAGTATTCAAAAATTCTCCTCACATCAGAGACTATTTTTAGATTAATGACATCATTATAAAACCTGGTATTAGAAGGGACATTAAACCGGTAAAAACTCGCCTAGTATAGCAACCAATGAAAGTGCCCCATTATCTCAGACTTGGTTACAACTGGTCTAAGCAACATCCCACATGATTTTTCTCACTGGCGGTTGGTAGTTCAACATGACATCAGACCACATGACCCAGCTGAAAACCGCACTAAAAAGGTAGCGTCTTATCCCACAAAATCTTTTGCAGTCACAAGGCTGGCTGAGAGTAGACCTAATAGATCACTGCATTTCACACTTCTAACCCAATGTTAGAGGTTAGAGTCCATCTCTGATCAGTGGGGGAGCCTTGCACAACATTCTCACATTGAAAAATACGGAGTCGAGGACATTGAAGGCAGTTCCATACAATTAGAGACTGAGGTAGACCAATGATGCAATGTCACTGAAGTTTGGCAACTAGATACAGGACAACCCACCACACTTCACTATCAGCCTGGAGCTGAAAAGAATATAACCACAGCCATAAGCATTATGATGATTCAATCTTGTACTTGTTAAACATAGTGTACATATATCACACATAAACATCATAATCACTCACACATTCACCCAGCAGCGACATTTTACTTTTAATAAACCAATTGGGTAAAAATAGTGTTCCCGAAGACTTGTTTACTTCATTAACTGTTTCATATTGTCTGATGTTTATCTTCTATTAGAAGGGGAAGAGGGGGGGGGGTGTAAAAGTTTGGATGTTCCCCTGTTTACACCCACTGGGCCATACTGGCCATCACTGTAAAAGTTCTATGAAACTTTCTAGAAATGCCACACAGGCTATCAATGTAGAAATGCCTCTTGTTATAATGTAGAAGTACACGCCGTTCATTCCACATGCATAAGTCAATAACGTTGGAAACAACTTGCACAGTTCAACGATTTATTACTGCAACATCACGTCGACAACAGACATCATCAGAACATCAGACAAGCATACTGTCACTGGCATATTGTTCAAGCACTTCATAGACATAGCAACAAGTTCAGTACAATCATAATGACAATAACTCTTGGACAGCCTGCACGTATCATCATGCTAGAAGTATGTCAATAATTTATATCTATCCCCTCTGGCGAGATAAACCAGGTAACCCTCTGGCAAAAATAAGCTGCATGAGTGTCGAGCTCAAATATACACTTTCTTTCTGTCCTTCCTCCGACAGAACACATTAGATGCATCCATAACAATATGAGCCATATAAGTGCGGGCTCAAAATATAATCTTTTTCTGTCCTTCCTCTGACCAAACACAGTAGGTGCATCTATAACAATATGAGCCGTATAAGTGCGGGCTCAAAATATAATCTTTTCTGTCCTTCCTCTGACCAAACACAATAGGTGCATCTATAACAATACGAATAATCTCCTGGACTCTCCTCCGCACTAGGAGAAAGTCGCCTTAGTATCAGCCCACTAACTTAGGCTGGTAGCATTAAATTACAAAGTACTTGGCTGCAAAAAATATATAGTTTAAAGGGGTATCTTTACCTTGACTGCCTTCAAGAATAACACCACAAAACACTCGCCATCCTAGGCTCTCCAAAAATGTCAGAATTACTTCAAGGGGGAAAATCTCAACCCTTTATCTCAACACACAAAGGACACTGTAATATGTTCACAGAGTCAGAGAAGAATCGCTGAACATCCATTCAGCTCAAAACGCCCGGCCGACTGACAAAGACCGACCGGCTTCCTGTCCCGCGCAAAATCATTGCCTGCACAAATCATCGCGTGATATGAGTTTTTGCTCACATGGGGACAATCCAGAACTTTCCTGGAAAGACCGATCTAGCAAAGCCTTAAAAGGACATCTGTATGGCCAACTGTATAATGTCAAGGGAAGATAACAACTAAATCTAAAATGTACTAAAAGAATACTACCGGTACATTCCCTTAGACCAATAAAAAATACACATCAATATTTTAAATAATACTGACTGTAACAGGCGGCTCACAACCAAAAATAAAAATACCAGTAATATCTAAATTAAGGATAATAATAATAGATAACAGAGGAGGGGACTATCGCAGCGAGAGACCTAACATCTCCTAACAACCCATTGTGGACACTGTTCCCAGTTAGGGGAGTTTACACTCATCGTCTCCCTCAAGATCTTGTGCAGGAACCTAACTGGACTTCTTGGGCCAGTCATTCCTCTGCGTCATTCTGCCAAAACCTTAGCTTCATTCATATCTACTGTTTATACTCTACATTAATTCTCATATCCTTGACATGCAACGCGACACCAGACATGAAGGCCATAAAACATTATCTGCACCCACTCTAGCACTGAAGTCACCAAGGAGAACAAGCTGTTCTTACCTAGGTGTGCTTTTGATGACTGCTGTTAGATTCTCTCCAGATGTTCCAGCATCCCAATCTGATAGTATGTTTATTTCTATTAGTTATTGTTTTGTGGTTGTTGCTTGGTGCAGAAGTTTCTATCCGCAGTTCGGGTTTGACCCTAATCCCAGTGCATCCAATGAGGAAAGCGGACATTGGTGGAACAACACCTAATTGACTGGGGCTGCCCAGCTTGAAGTGGGCGGTAGCTGTCCAGTAATATCCTAGAACATCTCCACTGTTGTAAGTAGCCCTAGCACCATCTTTTTCTTCTTCTTTGATCCTTAGCCGCCGACCATCAAAGCAGTCAGTGGCCATCACGCCTAGTGGTATCCTGTAGGGCAACAACAAATTGATTCCACTTTGCTCAGTCGGTGGCCATCCATCGCACAGTGCCCCAACTCTGGTTCATTCCCCGCATCTCAGCTTCCACAGTCCTCAGCCAGGTTGCTTTTGGTCGGCCTCTCTTTCGCTTTCCTTCATGGGTCCAGAGCATAGCTGTTCTTGTGATGGCATCGGGGTCTCTTCTGAGGACATGGCCAACCCAGCTCCAGCATCTGCCAGCTATGATGGTGTGCATGTCCTCTTGCTTGCTCCGAGTAAGCAGATCTTGGTTGGTGATGATATTCGGCCAAAAGAATCGGTGAATTTTTCTTAGGCATGTTGTGTGAAAAGAGGACAATTTCGACATTTCCTTCTCTGTAACTCTCCAGCATTCCACACCGTAGAGAAGCACAGAAAGCACACAGCTCTGATATAATCTTAATTTTGTGCTTGTGCTGTATTGAGAGGACTTCCAGATGTTGTTTAGGCTAAAAAAGGATGTTCTTGCCTTATTCATTCTGATGTTGATGTCTTTGCCTGCCCCACCGTCTGGTGTTACTATGCATCCTAGGTATGTGAAGGCATCTGTCTGTACCAGTTGCTGATTCCTTACTAATATGGGCTCAGGGTTGCTCACATTGAGCGTCATGACCTCTGACTTCTTTAAATTGATGTTCAAGCCCACCTGCTGGCTATACTTATTAAGTCTATCCGTTTTTTCCTGGATGTGTTGATGTAAATGTGCTAGTAGTGCAATGTCATCTGCATATTCCAGATCTTCCAATGTAGAAAATGTAGTCCATCTTATTCCTCTTGGACTGCCCTCTGTTGTCTGGCGCATCACCCAGTCTATGACTGTTAAAAATAGAGTGGTTGATAAGGGGCATCCTTGTCGTACTCCTGTCTTCACCTCAAAGGTTAGATTGCTCAACCCAACACTACACGTAAAGTTGGCATAGAGGCTTTTTATGATTGACACTATGCAGCTTGGAATTCCATAAGCCTTCAGTATTTTCCATAAACTGACCCTATGCATGCTGTCAAAAGCCTTTTCAAAATCAACGAAATTAATGTACAGCTGTCTTTGCCATTCTGAGCACTGCTCTATAATGTTCCTGAGAGTGAATATATGATCTACACATCTTCTGTTCTTTCTAAATCCTGCTTGTTCTTTCCTTTCCTCAGTTTTTGGTCTACTGCTTTTGAAATTCTCTGTATAATTATTTGCCTAGTTTTTTTTTTTTTTTTTTTCCGCCCGCTGCTTGTTCTTTCCTCAGTTTGTGGTCTACTGCTTTTGAAATTCTCTGTATAATTATCCTGCCTAGTATTTTGCTGGAAACTGAGAGAAGAGTGATTCCTCTCCAATTATTGCAGTCTGCAAGATCTCCCTTTTTGGGCAATTTGACAATTATTCCTTTGTTCCACTCTGATGGTGTTGTCCCCATTTTCCAGACTTGTGCAAATAGTGGTTCTAATAGTTCTGCTGCTAGCTCCGGGTCTGTCTTAAATAACTCTGCATTTAAGTTATCATGGCCATGAGCTTTTCCATTCTTTAACCCTTTGATTGCTGTGATGATTTCTTCTTTTCGTGGAATGTCTGTATTTACATCTAGATCGTTTTCAGCCTCAGGAACATTCAATTGTGTCTCTGGTGGTTCCTTGTTCAGAGTTTCTCTGAAGTGCTCTGCCCATCTTGTTTCCTGTTCCTCTGCTGTCGTGATGAGATTTCCTTGCTTATCTCTTACTAATGTAATATTGTTTGCACCTCGTTTTCCGCTGATGAATTTAGTTATTTTATATACTGTGCTTTGTTCATTTCTCAGTGCTGCCTCTTCTGCCTGTCTTGCAAGATCGTCTAGGAAATTCCTTTTGTTGGCTCGGGTTTGGCGTTTAACTTCCTTGTCCATCTGACTGTACTGTTCGCTATATAGTTGCTTTAACCTGGGGGACTTCGCTTCTGTTTTCTTTCTTTTCATTTCCTTTCTCAGTGTTATGGTGTTTAATGTTTCTGGTGTTATCCAGTCTTGCTTCTTCCTTTCCTGGAATCCCAAGCATGATTTGCTGCTTTCCTTATATATTGTTGAAATGGCCCTGGCACCATGCCGTGCGCTAATTGGGCAAAATGCTTATAACCTGTAACTGCTACTTCCCATGTTTTGCAGACACCCATAGGGTGAAGCTGGAGTGTCCTCTCCAGGGCGCGATCTTGGGCACAGTTTTATGGAGATCAAGCTGTTGCCCATGCTGCATGTTCCCCCGCTCCACACAGCCAGCAGAACAAATGAACGGAAGTAGCCAATACAGTTTGATGCCAGCAGGAATTGCTAGAATAACGTTGAACCAACATTAGACTGCCTTAGGGACTCCTACTTCGGATTTATCCTCAGATTTACAGAGTGTATAAGCCCTACTCCACAAACATTACATCTCCTCTGCCTTGTTGATTCATCTGTTACAGTGCCATTTTCTAGCAGGCGATCATTAATCGCCTTTAGTATCTCTTCCTTATCCATATCTGGTGTCTCCACTATGGGTGCTCTCGAGGCCAGTCTGTCAGCTCTCTCAGTTCCACATACCCCTGCATGACCAGGACAGTAGATCCACACCAGTTCTTTTGAGGATTCTATTGATGTTTTCCATTCCTGCCACAGCCATCTGTTCTGAACTCTCCGAATCATGGCCTGAGAGTCTGACAATATAACTACCCTGGTTGATGGAGTCAGCTCTGTGCTGTAGAAACTGCCTCTACCTCCATTCTCATGCTGGAGTTTGTTGTCATGTAGGTTTCAGTCTGTTCAGCAAAGACGCTGCTTTTTATTCTTATAGAGAAGCCCAATCCTGATTTCTCACTACAGACCCATCAGTGTACACAATGGCGTCATCATCCCCAGCATGATCACTTATCAGCTGATTAATCTCCAGCTCTGCTTTTCCATTGCCCCAATTTCTGCACTCTCTGGCAAGCCTAATGATGACCTGCTGGTAGTTTATCCAGTTCTCCCCTGACTTACATCTCTTTTCCCTTTTGGATATATTTACAACCCTGGTCACCTGACCAATTATAGCATCATAGCCTCTGCCTGTGCCATCCATGACATCCCCCTCTTTATTCTTGCTCCTTTGATGTCAGCTATGTTTTCACTGACTTTTGTCAGTGGTTACCCGCATATAGGTTTTAGGGGTATCATGCATGCAGCCCAAAATTAATTCCATCCCTTCATTTTGAATGCATTCTAGTCATTCACATTGCTTTGAAACAGTAAAATTGAAACAGATCACAATGGAAATGAGAAACTACAGGTTACACATCCTAGGAATAAGCGAGAGCAGATGGACTGAGACCGGTAGAATTAAAACAGCAACAGGGTAAACAGTATTTTACTCTGGAAGGGAGTAGAGTTAACACAGCAAAGACATAGCTATTATCTTAAAAAAGGGAAAAGAAAGGTCATTACTTGTATGGAAACTGATCAACAATAGATTAATAGAAGCAAGACTGAAAGGAAAATAAATCAACACCAAATTAATTTAATCCTACGTGCCTTCAAATGATGGTGACAAAGTGGCGAAGGACGAGTTCTATCAGCAGCTACAAAAAGAAATGGAAATTACACCTAGATATGATGTTATCATAGTAATGGGAGACCTCAATGCCAGAGCTGGATCAGACAATATATACTATTAAAGGGTAATGTGGAGATGCAGTTAGGTGCTGCAAATGAGATATGAACTATAAACTGATAGGCTTCTGCAGCATTTACAACTTAGTCATTGGAGGAACTCTCTTCTCACATCAATAAATTAAAAAATTAACACCAAATGGCCATGACTGAAATCATCTCACTTAATGATCAGTGGTAGATGAAGGCCCATTCATTACTAGATGTGAAAGTAAAAAGAGCTGCAGATGTGAGAAATGATCACCATCTAGTAGTTGCAGTAATAACGGTGAAGCCTAGACCTATTAGAGTGGGGTGGACCATTTCTTTACACAAGGCACATTCAGTAGACCTTTTGCTCATTGGTTCAGCCATTCCTCTTTGAAGTTGTTTTGGGGTATTCGTTTAGCCGTCTGCATGTCTGCTGGAGTGTTTGTTTGAACCATGCTTGCTCCTAGTTTTGTTAGTCTGTCTGCTTTATCTTTGCCAGGTATGTCTGTGTGTCATGGTATCCAGTGGAGAGTGACTCTGATGTTGTATTTTGTAAGCAGGTTGTCAATTGGTTTGGCCAGCTGTATTATTTCTTTACTTTCAGTTTGGAGGTATTCTTCTAAAGCCTGAAGATTTTATTTTGAATATGAAGATTATGATATCTGAGGGCATATAGATTTATTGTTTGAATTGGCTATCTATTGCTTCATTGCTGTAATCTCTGCTTTGTAATTAGTACAGAACACTATACATTGTTCATATATTTTTAGTATGCTGTCATTTGAGTATTTCACATATGCTCCAAGTCCAGCATTTGTGGTGGCCTTGAATGCGTAGACATTTGTGTATGCATGTATTGCAGTGCTAGGGTAGCTGTCTCTAGTCTCTAAAGTGGCTGTTGTATTGTTGGGTTTGTGTCCCTTGTTAAAGTGATATCCACGAGTTTGGTTTCTATTGGAAGTTTTAACTCCTTTCCAGGATAAACGACTGGTTATTGTTCAATTCTTTATCTTGTCTGTGGGAGGTGGTGTTGTTCTGGTATAGCTTATACTACTTGTAGTGGTGATTTAGTTTTAGTCTGGTAATGGGCTTCCAATTTTTAACCAGTTGTCTGTTTGGGTCATCTTTTCTCATTCTTCTATAGCGTTTGGTTGCTTCTAGAATAGCACATTTACAGCGTAGATCCATAGGTTCTATGTTTGCATCGATTAAACAAGCAGCTGTTGGTGTGGGTCTCATTCCCCTGCATATGAACCTTACAGCTTGGTTTAGGACTTTGTCTCTGCTAGAGCAGATTTGTTCATTGCTGGCTGCAGCAATTGTTATTCATAACTGATCGATATATGTATATGTACGAGGAGGAGTCAAAAAGTAACCGTAATATTTTTTTATTAACAGAATATGAACAAATAGGAATGAGAGCACTTAATCACTTTTCAACATAGTCCCCATCACGTTCAATGCAGGTGTGCTAGCGCTTCAGTAATACATGGATTCCGCGAGAAAAAACTCTTCTGACTGATTGCGTAGCTACGTATGCACCCCCTCTTTCACCTCATCATCCGTACTGAACTTCTTGCCACCGAGTGCCTCCTTGAGGGGTCCAAATACATGATAATCACTCGGTGTGAGGTCTGATGAATATGCAGGATGTGGAAGGCACTCCAAACGCAGATTCATGATTTTTGTTCGCGACGCACGAGCTGTGTGCGGCCATGCGTTATCATGCTGTAACAACACACCAGAACTGAGCAAGATGCAAAGTTTTGACCTGATTGCAAGTTTCAAGTGGTTCTGAAGCAGATAACAGTATGATTCGCTGTTGATAGTGAGTCCTCTGGGCATGTAATGTTCCAGGATTAGGCCTTTACAGTCTCAGAAGAGCGTGAGCATCAATTTGCCAGCCGACTGCATTGTACGGAACATAACACACATTTTATAAAAATGTAAGGTGGTATGTTCACACATGACATTCAGAAAAATATAGTAACATTGAATAGCGACAAAATAAATCAGTGCAGATGTTAACATAAACATATGCAACAAAAAAGGGTGTTTTATTTTACTGATGGGTTTTTAAGATATAGAAAGAAATGTGATGCCAAAATGTCTCACTATCCACTATTTTTAATTTTGACTAATCCATATGTCTTTTATAGAGCTACACAATTTAGGACATCTAATAACTGATTGCTTATCGTGCAGTAGTTACTTATTTCTGTCTAAATCTCATATCATTTCAGATGTGCTGTACCAAGCCCAGAGCATCAACACCAATAAAAGATTATACAAGAATGATTATACCAGTGTTGTATTATTGACAAATGACAATTATGATGAGTCTGGAACAGCAGGAAGTGATGTAGCTGTGCATTCCATTATTTGTCAAGACAGATCCGCAAACATTGATGAGACCCACAATGATTTCAGGGTCACAGTTCAAAATAAAACTGGGTCAGGTGACATCAGAAAGAAAAGTGATAAACTTGGTGGAATTGATATGAGCTTTGGATTTGTAAACATCATGCAGAGTAAGGAAATACAGAACCCTAATGAACATGATGTTTGTGGTGTAATGCTAATACAATGTTCTGCTCTGACAAAATTAAAAAGAATACATACTGGAGAAAAGTCTTACAAGTGTGATATTTGTGAAGAAGGGATTATGCAGTGTAGTATTCTTAATAAACACAAAAGAGTACTCAGTGGAGAGAATCCATATAAATGTGGTGTAGGGTGTAAAGATGATTCTAATCTGAAAGCGCACAAAAAAACACATACTGTAGAGAGGAAACACAAATGTGATGTTTGTAGAGTAGGGTTTACAAAGCATAGGGATCTTAATAAACACAAAAGAAAACATACTGGAGAGAAGCCTTACAAGTGTGATGATTGTGGAGTAGGGTTTACTCGGTCTTCTCATCTGAAAAGACACAAATCAATACATACTGGAGAGAAACCATACAAGTGTGATGTTTGTGGAGTAGGGTTTAAACAGTCTGTTAGTCTGGAAGCACACAAAAGAAAACATACTGGAGAGAAGCCATACAAGTGTGATGATTGTGGAGTAGGGTTTACTCGGTCTTCTCATCTGAAAAGACACAAATCAATACATACTGGAGAAAAGCCTTACAACTGTGATGTTTGTGGAGTAGGGTTTGGACAGTCTGTTAATCTGGAAGCACACAAAACCATACATAC
Source organism: Oreohelix idahoensis (assembly GCA_024509875.1). NCBI lineage: Eukaryota > Metazoa > Mollusca > Gastropoda > Stylommatophora > Oreohelicidae > Oreohelix > Oreohelix idahoensis. The sequence continues at coordinate 5,808 of JAMPIV010020797.1, read as the reverse complement.
TGGAAAGAAGCCATACAAGTGTGATGTTTGTGGAGTAGGGTTTTCATTGTCTTTTCGTCTAAAAGTTCACAAAAGAATACATACTGGAGATACGCCATACAAGTGTGAAGTTTGTGGTGTTGCATTTACACAGTCTTCTACTCTGAAAGCACACAAAACAATACATACTGGAGAAAAGCCTTACAACTGTGATGTTTGTGGAGTAGGGTTTACAATATTTTCTCTTTTAAAAGTTTACAAAAGAATACATACTGGAGAAAAACCTTACAAGTGTGATGTTTGTGGAGTAGGGTTCACATGGTCTTCTCATCTGAAATCACACAAAACAATACATACCGGAGAGAAGCCTTACAAGTGTGGTGTTTGTGAAGTAGGGTTCTCATGGTCGTCTCATTTAAAAGTTCACAAAAGAATACATACTGGAGAGAAGCCATACAAGTGTGATGTTTGAGGAGTAGGGTTTACACATTCTTCTAATCTAAAAGTACACAAATTAATACATACTGGAGAGAAGCCTTACATGTGTGATGTTTGTGGAGTAGGGTTTAGACAGTATGATAATCTGAAAGCACACAAAAAAATACATACCAGAGAGAAGCCATACAAGTGTGAAGTTTGTGATGTTGCGTTTACACAGTCTTCTCATTTAAAAGTTCACAAAAGAATACATACTGGAGAAACACCTTACAAGTGTGATGTTTGCGGAGGAGGGTTTACTCACTCTGTTAGTTTGAAAGCACACAAAACAATACATACTGGAGAGAAGCCATATAAATGTAATGTTTGTGGAGTAGGGTTTACATTGTCTTCTCATCTGAAAAATCACAAAGTAACACATTAAGAAAAGCCTTGCATGAGAGCAGTTTTTCTAGTGTGATATATGTGGTGTAGGGTTTACTCAGTTTGTTGGTGTGAAAAGAAATAGTAAAATACTTAACTGAGAGAAGCCTTTCAAGTTTGATATATGTGGAATAGGGTTTACAGGTTGTTCTTGCTTGAGAAGACACAAAAATACAAACAGTAGAGAAGCCTGACAGGAGTGATGTTTGTGATGTAAGGTTAACAGCTGTAGTAGTCTGAGAACACACACAAGAGTACACTTATTGTAGAAGTAGTTTTAATTGTATGATGTATGTGATGTGTATGTTACATAATATCTTAGTCTTGAAATATAGACAAAATACACACTGGAGAGTATTCTTACATGGTTAGTTTATTTTGTGATTGAAAAACATTTATTCATACTTTTGTATTCATTAAAATACTTTTTCCCATCACTTGCTAGAATCAAGGTAAAAACTTCTCTCTGTAATAATTAAATCAACTTTGAATTTGCAGATACATGTAACAAATTTAATAATCAATTATTGTTTAACGTGAGTAAATAAATAAGTGATGATAGCAAATTGAACTATTGAATTTTTCTTCATTGGAAATGGTGTTGGTGGTGGTTTGTTTGGGTGGTGAGTTATTTTGCTTCGACCAGATTAAAATTACGTAACTGGCCAGATGTTGAAATGGTTTGCTAACTGCTCCGTAATCATTGAATTCTGTGTTGAGGGCACATCCCAGGCATAGTTATAGGGGTAACCGATCTGAACATCAAGCTAAGGATCTTCACAAACCATCATTTATGTCGACCACAAGCTCTTGATATACAGACTTGTATCAAGGTGGTATCACACTGTTATCTCCAACTACAAACTGGTATCTCCAACTTGTACCACAAACTTGAGAAGAAACAAATATCTTTGCTAAGTATTGCCTTCTTGACACTAGTCCTTCACTGCTGTCTGTTCCACTGACCCTTCCCTTTTTTCTTAGTAATTTTACCCTTCGACAGCAAATAATGACTTTTGCCAGATTTAAGCATGTTTATATATATATATATATATATATAATATATATATATATATATATATATATATATATATATATATATATATATATATATATATATATATATATATATATATATATTTTATTTTATCACACACACACACATATATATATATATATATATATATATATATATATATATATATATATATATATATATATATATATATATATATATATATATATATATATATATATATATATATATGAACTTATTAAATTGTTTCTATAATATTTGGAGCCTGGGGCTACCTCTGCTTTCGGTTCCCTGTGAGAAAACCAGCATGAAGCTGTCACCAGCGCTTGCTGTGGTGATTCATGACTCTATACGTTTCCAATGCTGAGGTTGCCAGCCTTTTATGAACCTGTACAACCCTCTGCAATTTAAACATGTAAAATAAAAAAAATTGTATAGGTTACTACTTATCCTGCATATTCAAGCTAATTTATGGATTTCTGGCATAAGTTGACTTTCGAATAATGTCAGGCCAGAGGTTTTGAGGCTGACTTACAGATAGTTGAGTATTAATTTAACTATAATCCCTCTGTTATCCTTTATATAGGTTCCAAGGACTTTGTGGGTTCCAGTATTATAAAGTCAAGTTTTCTTGCTGGTTAATGTCAGAAGATCCTCAATTCTTGGTACAATCCTCTTTATTGAAATCCCTGCTTTCTTCGGTCATGGCTTGTCTGAAGTTGTTGTCTTGTCTCGGTGGATTACAGTGCAAGAGTCTAAACTTGTGCTACAATATAACTTAATAAGTAACTTTAGTTTATATCATCTCCCCCCTTCCTTCTCATGACAACAAGTAATTTTTAAATTCTCCAACTAGCAGCTTATGATATAACCTCAGTTTAAATAGTTATCATAACTGTTGACAAACATGAGTGTACATCCGTGGTAGGTTACATAATATTCATGCCACAACAACAGTTCTTGACGTGTGTTTGTCATTTTCAACACAGGTCTTATCTTCCAGGTCCTTGCTGAGTTGTTAATGTTACCTCTGCCCATGGTAGGTCAGACAAAATAATAACATGAAACTTGAGTCAAGCATCTCCCATTCTGCAGACATGGCCAAACCATCTTAGTTGGGACTGTTCTACTTGGGTCTGCAGGGTGGTGGTATTGTCTGGTTGCGGACCATGTCTCTTCTTGTTACTTCAACCACCTTCCTCTACTACCTCATTTCTGAGGTTTGGATATGGTTTTTGTGGGTTGTAGTCATTGCCCATGACTCGCATCCATATGTCAAGACTGTCACATAGGCGGAGCGGTTTACAGCCATCTTCGTTTTCTTACTAACGTATTTCTTGCTGAGGAATCCTCAATTTATGGCCTGAAAAAGTCTCCCAGCTGCTGCTTTTTGAGTGGCCAACTCTTCTTTGATGCCTCCCTTTTGGTCTATAATAGCTCAGAGGTATTTAAAGTGGTCGACCTGCTCCAGGACCTGTTCTCCCAGCTTAATCGCATGGCTTCTTTCTTCTCGTGATATCACCATGGATTTTGTTTTAGAGCTGCTTATGACCATCCCTCTCTTCTCCAGCTCTTCCTTCCAGACTTGCAAGTTGGATTGGAGATGTGCCTCTGATTTAGCAATCAGGGCAACATCAGCAGCAAATGCCAGCTCCGAAATATAGACCTGTCTCATCTTCCAGTACCCCACTGAATACTTTCTTGTTCTCTCCTTACATGCCTTGATGACATCGTCCATGAGGAGTATGAAAAGGTAAGGTGACAGGATATCACATTGTCTTACACCAGTGGTGGTCCTGAACTCTTCTGACTTATGGTTTGCTGTCCTCATATAATTTCTGCAAAGACTTTGTAGAAGCTCTGTATAGCATGAATCTGAGGTGCTGTAAAATGTTCTTCCTTGCCATATAAGGAAACAATGATATTTAATCACAGGGTCACTGTACTTTTAACTGTCAGCTAAACAGTCAAACATTTACTTTTAATACTGGTGACACTGTACTTTTAACTGTAAGGTAAGCTAGTCAAACAATTACCTTAATTCTGGTGACAATATACTTTTAACTGTCAGCTAAACAGTCAAAAATTAATTACCTTTAATCCCAGTGACACTGTACTTTCAACTGTCAAACAGTCACCTTTAATCCTGGGGTCACTGTACTTTTATCTGTTAGCTAAACAGTCAAACAATTACCTTTAATAGTGGTGACACTGTACTTTTAACTGTCAGCTCAACAGTCAAACAATTATCTCTAATCCTTCAGAAAACTGTACTTTTTCAACTTTATGTTAAACAGGACTAATCAAAATGTTGCTGCGTCAGGATGTGGGTGCTGCACCAGTTATCACTATCGATAACTATGAATTGGCAGTGGTGCACCACTTCACATACCTAGGGTCTACATCAATGACAAACTCTCGCTGGATACAGAAATCGACAGCCGCATTGGCAAAGCTGCAGCTACCTTTGCATTTTTCACATCGCAACTGTTTGGGGAAACTCTAAACATGTCACAATGAAGACCAAAGCTGCGGTATATAATGCCTGCGTCACCAGCACACTCCTATATGGCAGCGAGACCTGGACGACCTATGCTAAGCAAGAAAGAAGGCTCAATACCTTCCATTTGCGGTGTCTACGCCGCATCCTCGGCATCTCGTGGAAAGATAAAGTGACAAATGTCGAGGTGTTGTTTGTCGTGCTCAGCCTTCAAAGTATGTATACGCTGCCTTAGACAGCGCAGACTTCTGCTGGCTTGGCCATCAGTTCGCCGCATGGATGATGGTTTCGCATCCCATAAGTTATCTTCTACGGACAATTAGGCAGATGGCAAGAGAACAGTTGGGGGGCGACCACAGCAGGTTCAAAGATGTGTGCAAGAGAGAAGTAATGAGGGCACTGGACTGGATCAGCAAAACATGGGATTATGACAGCTGCTGCCGATCGCACATAAGGGCGATGGCTATTTACGGCACCACCTCAGATTGGGCGAAGAGAGGCTCACAAAGAAGCTGACTTGAGAAGAAAACACTCGAAAGGAGCACCAGGAAAATAAAGCACATGAGGGTCATGCCACCTCAGGGGACCCACCCCCCCCCAGGGGCGCATACACCATAGTCAGTTATGACTGAAGGGGCTATTATTATTATAATCACGCCAATGTTACATAGCATGAATTCAACACCCACCCTTTCATCACTAAGGACAATAAACCTACTATGTGGCTAGTGACATTATGTTGCTGACCTTCCCTCTCTAATACTACAAAATTACTTAATACTTCACTTTCTTATATTACACAAAATACCTCGATTCTTAACAGACTTTCCTTCAATCAACCCCAAATTTACCCTATTGTCTCCAAAACCATCTCAGTTATAGATCAGCTACCCACAAGAATTCCCAAACAAGACTTTGTTAGACGAGTGACCCCTCATCATTAGCACTCCATCTTGCATGTGTCACCCTGTTTAAAAATACAAATCGCTAGTCCCCTACCGCCCACAATGTTGGGTTCAACAAACGATGCAGCAGTGCCCTGTTGGGATTTGTTTTCGACCATTCTGGTCCGGTGTTGGTATTTACACCTCTTATTCGCCGAACCTATAAATTATATAAGAGGTAGGATGTGTGTTATCCAAAAGTAACATGTCAATAACACATACCTACGTCTTTTCAGGTTCCTATTCTTTCCTTTTTTTCAAAATTATTCTCTTCCCCAATTAAAAAAAATTTTATTTCTCCACATTTACAATCCAACTAAAAACAACAAAAAAACCCCCCCACCCCCCCCCAAACCCTCAACCCACATAAACCCCCTCTCTCTCAAACCCCCCCCGCCCCCCCACCCCCAACCCCCCAACCACCCCCCCCCCACCCACGCCCCCACCGACCCCACCATCTATACACCCAACACACCACCACACCCCCA
>JAMPIV010020796.1:0-273870 GCA_024509875.1 Oreohelix idahoensis | reverse complement strand
TTCTTTTCTTCTTCACCGATCATCCTATTATTTGACATATTTTATGTTCTTACATATTTTGCTCTGAGCCGCTCCCAGACTTGTTTAAATTTCGCTCTGTGAATCGTCGTATAACAATGCTAATTAGACAGGCCAGCGGATAATACGTTTATCACGTAAGTCGTCTAGCCACCTTTGATGCAGTCAGAAAACGTGAAGAGGAATAGCGACTTTGACGTAACTCATTTCCGGGGCCAGCGACAAACAGGCAAGTGACCACCTGGGTTCGCGGTCTGGCTGTCTGAGAAAGCCGTCTGGGGTGTGCGAAGACACAGGTGATAATTAGATAATCGTTTCCGCTGGAACATCTTTGTATCAATTACCAATCTGTCGGGGGGAGACAATATTGGGGGGAAAGCATCTAGACAAGAAATAAGTTCACAGATTTGTTTGTGAGTTTGCATAAAGATGAAATCGGAAGTATTACTGTCTTATTAGAAAGAGGTCTTACTTACTTAGTCGTTCCCCTTCTACCGTGAGGTGTAGAGGTTAGAAAGAGGTCACGCGTTGGAATTTTAAAATTTGATATTTTAAAACACGCGAGGGATATTATAATTTAACACCCCGACCCATATAGTTCTAAAGAGCTTACCATAGGCTTGATTTGAGAACCGGAATAGACTTTAACGTTCATTGGCAAGCTGGTCTAAAAGTACAACTTGGGACTTGTCCTTGGAAATGGAAATATAATCAAGCGAAATCGGAGTCACAAATCAGACTCATCCCAACGTCAAATTAGCAACTCCCAGGAGCCAGAGAGACATCAGACTAAGAATTCAAAAATTATAAGTTACAGATCGAAGTACTTGGGCAACTTTGAAACTTAAAAGTAAACCCGCACTTTTAAGTACAAAGACTGGAAACTTAAAGGACCAGGACAGAGTATTTGGGTAACTTTGAAACTTAAAAGTAAACCCGCATTTTTAAATACAAAGACAGGAGACATAAGGAACCAGATCACCCGTCATAAGAGGAATATTAAAATTTCTCAGACCAAGTGATTCGAAAGCATGTAACCTAAGTTGCTGTGTCCATTCTAAACTTTGCCAGGAGATCGTGTTCCCAAATGTTACTTTGGGTTCGTGGAACAAAGCTATCAGACTGTTCGTGGTACGAAGCTGCAAGACTAAAGTTTTGACGTCACTAGTTGTGAGTTAAAAGCAGGGAATCAACACTAACCGCCTACATTGGACGAGTTGTGTGGAGAAGTACCCTCATCACAGAAGAATTGAAGAAACCGTGGCTGCAAAACTCACTTAGAACAGCTAAGCTTATTAAGGAAATAGCAAAAGGACAATTTTTTTTTAAAATCCTCACCCAAGTCTCAGTGAAGACAATTTTTACAGACATCTAAAATTCACCATCATTTTATCGTTATTTTAACCTGTTAAAACTAATTGATCATTAAATGTGTTATATGTTACTTTAAAACTAAACAATCATAGTTGATTCAGTTATTATATGTGTGAAAGCAAATGTATGAGCAAGACTCTTTAATATATATATAGATATATATATATATATATATATATATATATATATATATATATATATATATATATATATATATATATATATATATATATATATATATATATATATATATATATATATATATATATATATATATATATATATATATATATATATATATATATAAACATCTAGACATATAGTTACATCTATAGAGCACATACTCATAAAAGGAATTTCGCTGGATTTACACCAGCTGGAGGCCTGAGCGGGCTGAAACCATTGCTTAATTCTTCACAAAAGGCTGTCACGGGATTGCCTCCCCTTGCTTTGCAGTAGTGGTCCACTAATGGTCACCACGCAAGCGTATCTAAAAGTAGGTCGTCCAAGGTATCTATCTTCGCGCAAGATTACTCTTGGCAAAGATGTAGATAGAAGATGAATGACTTTTCTACCTTAGGAGAGCCTTCACAAGACATTCCCAGAAGTCAAGAACAAAACGCTGCTTTAGGGCTGAGCAAATTTGTTAACTTATTATCTGGTCCGTCGCCTTTTGTGAAGGGGTTATGCAAGTATGTATGTATGTATGTATGTATGTATGTATGTATGTATGTATGTATGTATGTATGTATGTATGTATGTATGTATGTATGTATGTATGTATGTATGTATGTATGTATGTATGTATGTATGTATGTATGTATGTATGTAACTGTCATCCAATATGTAATGATTAAACCAATACGTCCTATGCATATACGCCCATACTCTCAGCAACAGCCTAAAAATATATCTATAAATATCCCTCCGCAGAAAGAAATATATATATCCAGTGGATATGACACAACTGACTTTGCCATCACCGCTATTTGTATATACGTATATAAAATATATGGGCGCCGTCCCATCCACTGTCGTATATCTTTACTATAAAACACCTGGTATCGCCTTCACACGAAAGTACCATCATGTACTTATAAATGAATCAACAATTGCCCCACCTGTGTCTAAACGTTCACATAGGGATGGCAACAAATTTAAACCCATTCAATGCCGTGATTTAACATGGAAGCATAAATATGTAAAATATGAATGGCGCCCATTGAAATTAAGGTTTCAGAAAATGATGTTAGGTAGGGCGTTAGATCAATAATGTCCGGATTTTGAAAGGGAACGCTGAAGTTATATGAGAACGGACAATTCTGCTCACAGATGCTTCTTCCATCTGTGTTTTCCGTCACTTATCTTTGGCGATGAGTACACTTTTTTCTCACGTAACTCGTCCACTGTAGGCGGTCCAGTGTTTGCGTAATCTTCTCTCCACATAGTGCGTAGGGAACTCAGTACTTAAGTCTGATGGGTCATGTAACCTCGATAGAAGTGTCCAAAACCTAAAAAAAAACACATGCGTCAGTACATTTGTTCTCCGCAAACTAACAGGCCTATTTTCATGCTGCTGTCCACCCACGAAAGTTAACCTCCTCAGAAGAATTAAATTCCCGAGCACACAATGTAACTCAGGGAATAGGATGAAAAATCACCAATATCTTTCTGGGTATTTAACTAGGAAATTGCGTCTGGAGTGCATTGAATAAATGTCTGATTTGCTGACTTACAAATTAAAAAGGTATATAAATCTCACAAAATAATTCTATACACTTTAGGCACATGTGATGTAATTATCATTCATTACTCGTTGTCAAATCATAACCGATTTTTAAGAATTAAGAGATGGCTGCCTCTTTCTTACATTAGCAACGGCGTTCTTCACAAACAATAAATTCAATAGAGAACACAGATGTATTTTAACAGAATATTTTCATGAGTGAAAAAAGGACATACTCTGAAAGAGACAAACAGACACAACATAAATATCTAAATGTATATCTTTATGATGAATAATGAGTCAAATATATACATAATTATTGCATATATTCGTAGTTAAGTCTGTTATTTTATCATGCGTTTTGCCCCGAAGGGACAATGCATTGACAGTTTTGTTTTCATGATTCGGTAGAATTGTTCATTTTTCTCTTCTTTGTGTACAAAGCTGCTTTAACCATTTTTGAATGCCCGACATTTCACATCCTGTTATTGATCGCTACCACGTTTGGCATGGTCCAAAACTAAATTAAACATAGCTTATTAGATACAGTAGGGGCGAAAATTTTAAATAATTGTCCATTTACTGATTAGCGATCAGTTCAAGGGTTTTAGGGGGAGGGGGGGGGGGGGGGGGGTTGAATAGATTTAGGTTACGTATCTCAATATTTGTAGTCATCGATTCTTCGGGCGAAATTGCTGACGTAGTATGAATATTTCTACGCCGCGCATTTGTTGGTTTTGATTACGATTATTAAAAATTAACAACTTATCTATCGGCTTTAATAACTTTAGAGCAGTGGTTTTTAGCCAGTGTATAGCGACACACTAGGGTCATCAGGAATCGTTAGATGTGTTACAAGCTTGCCATTTCTCCTTGTTGTGAAAAAATAGAACGAATTATAATACACAATCCTATGCTCAGTGACGGAAAGGCGCAGATTTGATAAAGTATGTCGCCATTTTGCTGCGTCATGAAAAAGCAAATTTTGATTCAGTATGTTGTGTACGACAGCATGCAGATTTGGTAAAGTTTCTTTTTCTTCTTAGTCGTTGGCTTTCAAATACCCACATACTGTATATCTCTTTTATAAAGCTGATAGTCCGTCTGAGGCTTATTTCGTCACCACATACTTTCTTCCTCATCTGGGTTGGAGAAGGCCACGCTGACATCCTCCTTCTCTCAGGTAGCCGACCGTCTTGGAGGATACATTCTACCGTTTGTTTGTCCTCCACATATGGACACATATATATGTCTGTCTGATTTTAAGTTTATTGAACAGATAGTATGTGAGTCTGCAATGACCAGTTCTTAGTCTGAAAATTATCACCTTATCTTCATGGTAATGCATAGTAGTACGGTTCTACAGTATCAGATTGTAGGGTATTCCTCATGCCATTTTTTTTCTTAAAGTTATTTTTGATTATTTGATCTCTTCAAATGCTGCCGTGTCTTCAGTTTGGATTTGTCTTCCTCCTTCTTTCGTAAGTATGTCTGCTTTCTCAATTCCGTAAACCTTGCAGTGGGAAGGGATCCAGTGTACTTTTACTGTTTTTAGTATGTTGTTATTATATTACGTTCTCGAAGCGTTCCCAAAGATATGTCGCAATTTGTTTATTTATTTAAATTTGAGAATCTCTGCTTTGTAGTGTGAAACCATTCGCAGTCTTTTTAATATGTAATACTTTATTTTTAACATTTAAATTCAGTATCAGTATGCATTACAGTGTGCCATTACCACTGCATCGACCAAAAAAAAAAAAAAAAAACCACACACACGTTGTTGTATCATCTTTAATTAACAATGCATCGATCATTAAAAAAGGTATTCATTAAATCAGCTAAACTGAAATTTAAATGATACATTCTTACCTTTCTCGTGATTGCAGAAAATGCCTGCCGTAATGCCCATTGGTGACGTATAAGTTATTTTCCTTGTTCAGGCTTTCTGTTTTCTTTTCGTCTGGATTACGACATACCACAATTTTAAAAAAAACAACAACATATAATTGGGACTGTAGTGGAAGGCTGCAGTATGACAACAGTTACAAATGTGTTATTTCATAACATCGAATTGAAATAAATTCAGTGTATATGACCTGTGTCTTTCCTTCCCAACAGACGTTCATTTTAAAGGCCCTTGAATGTCTTTTTGAAGACAGAAGCGAATCAATCATGAGGTCAGTCAAAGAGGAACCGGAAATAGGGGCTAGAAGTTAGAATATAGATAACGTAATCTGTGTAATCGGTACTCATGGAAGAAAGCGAAAACGACCTACACAAAGTGTTAGATATAATAATAAAATAACGTGCAGAAAATAGCATTCCACCCGAACAGCAAGTAAACAGTAATAATGTTATCTCCCACTTAAATGCAGAATAGTGATAAATAGAACAACATTGTTACATCAGATGGAAAGTGCATCATCAGAACAGAATAGGCCAAATAGTGTTAAAAAGAAATAAGCAACTGATAAAGACTAATATGGTCGTTTTCGTACAGTTGATAAATCTCTCTTTTCCACTTGGTAAAGATCAGTGTTGATAAAGTCTAACCTTCGGTCACCAGTGTTGGTTGTATGGTTACAATCGTATTCGAAGGCGTGTTGTCACAGTGAAGACAAACACAGGTCAACTCGACCTAAGCAGTGGTGTATTGTTTTGGAGTGAGGATACATACAGTACGCGAATGCTGGAAAATGTTCTGAGAGTTGACAATATTGCAATCTCACTCACTCGTGGCATGAAGTGTAAGACGAACTACTGTTTACGTTTTCTTGCATTTAATGGACACACATTTCGACGACACAGGAACAGGAAACATCAGACAGGTTGGCATAAATCATCATAATATTGATCAATGCAATGCACTATCACCTGGGCATTCATGTTGTATAACAGTTCAATGTAATGTCAGTAGACAAACACTCAGTATTTCAGCACATATGTATAATCTCAGGCCTTACTGACAAATCGCGTCAGTTAAGAACCAATGTTTACTCCTGGTTCCCTGTAAGAACCTCGTCTAAGTCTTTCAGGCCGAAAATTCAATAAATGAGTTTATGAATACAATGTCAAACCACCAGTAGTGGGTTTTCATATAATAGTATGCAGATCTCGATTATCATCGTCCTGATATTAAGGACATTCCTGTTCTCAATCGATGATTTTATAAGATTGAAACTTGGAGTCCAAAGATGGCTCCATCTTTGACTTTCGCTCACCAACAAAGATAATGACGAAGCATGATCATAGGCTCTCTGTTCCTTTCATAAATATATGTAAATTAGACTCTGCATATCCTGTTCAATCACGTTGCGACATAAAATGTATATATATATATAATAACTGCAAGCAAATATGTCGTCTTAACATCGCTAATCAAACGCCACGCCTGTGCAGACGATAGCATGTCGACCTAGCTGAATATGACGAAAGGTTCAATATGTCTGTTTTACGTTATTTCTCGGGAAAAACACAACAGTCAATAACGCGAATAACGCACGCCATTCCCTGGCGTCAAGAATCAACACTGGGGAAGAATCTCTGATAATCCAATCATAGAGATAAATAATCTCCTTTCCCCAAAAGGAATCACAGAGCTCAAGACAAATCTTCAGACCGCCTTCATCTCGGTCCAACAGGGCGGAACCTTCTCACCTCCCTTCTTAGCGACACATCCGCCCGAACAACAAACCTATGACCCCAAGTTCGACACCAAAGATATAGTTCGACTTAGACATACAAAGATATTAAGATAAAAGACATTCTCGTCCTACCTAGACAAGAACTACACATAGATTCGGGACATAGATATTCTGAAGCAGGAACAATCTATTTCTAACCAAACAAAGAATAGATCGCTATAAAAATAGATTTCTACGCCATTCGATATTCAGCAAAGATACAAGAACCGATAACTCACAAAATGAATACACATCGCCTAATCTGAGTTCTGTCCCTCTAGACTGAAAATCGCGAATTCAAAGATAAACATATTTTTATCAGACAAATAAATACATTTTCCATTTGTATGCGTAATGTGTGCGACACACAAAAGAATATGTGCGCAACAGCAACATAACACTTGTTACAATTGAGGACCATTATACAATAAATCTTTCTGAAGTATTGCATCGAACATATTACTTTATGGAGATGAGTCCAGGATAATGAGAAATGAGGGGGAAAAATGGTCTTACAGAAGAATATTTGACAATCTCATGGATGGCTAATAAAATCACGAAGAAAACTTAAGAGGACTTCATGAACAAAGTAATATAATCACAAATATAATGACTAAACATTCATTTTCACATGTGATGAGTCAAGGAGCACTCGAAAACATCGCGGCCATAAAAGGAAAGAGAAACAGTGGAAAACAAAAAGAAAGTCGATAGTTTGACACTATGGCATGAGAAGAGGTGAATAACAGAAGAGTGCATCGAAAACGGACAACTGTGGAGGAACATGCTCGCTTACAAATCGAGGCAGGTACTGAATATGATTTGACTTGACGTAGAAGACAGTAGCAGACGTCAGATTGTCGCTACTCAGTTGTCCAATGCCTCTGTTAAATATCCTTATCTTAATTCAGTTCCCCAAGGCTTTCAATAAACTTATGCCAAGTCTTCCTGTCCCGTGCCATCAGCTCATGATCTGTCCATGACTTCTTCATCCCCTTCATGCCCTTCTTCGGTTCTCTTCTCCATATGTTATTGGTTCCCTTCTACCCCTCTACCCTGGAGATTCCAGAACACGAACTGCGTAGTAATACTATTATCAGATTTCCTCATTGTGCGTCATATGCCGTTGAATACACAAGTCTCCATAATACACCACTTCACGATTAAACGGACTTCGAATTTTTCGTAACCTCTGAATGGAACTTCGAAGGTACCATAAACACTAATGCATATACCTCACTAATATATGTTTTTCTTACGTACATATTATGTTAGCTCTTTTGTGCTACTGTAATGACCATCTAGTTTGGACAATATGTTTCATCATCACCACCCATCAACTCCCCAAGAAGAATGGGCCTTCAACAAACTTATGCCATGTCTTCCTATCCCGTACCCTCAGCTCAATGTCTTTCCATGTCATCTTCATACCCTTCATGTCTGTCTCAGTTCTCTTCTCCCCGTGCTTTTGGTCTCCCTCTACCCCTTTAACCCTAGGGGGTTCCAGGGCAAGGACTGCCTTGTAAAGCTATTTACATGTTTTCTCGATGTGTGTCCTATCTACCTCCAGCGCCCTTTTTCTTATCTCTTGATCCACTGGCTATTGTCTGGTTTTTGTCAGCAGTTCTACATTGGTGATCATTTCAATCCTTCTTTTATACGAAAGCACCCATTTATGATAATGTAGCTTTAGGGTTGTTGTGTATGTTGTTCTCCATGTTTCAGAGCTACACAATATGACATTTTTGACATCTGAATTGAAGTTTCTGATTTTTTTTTTTTTTTTTTGTGTTTGCCGTTATTGCGTTTCATTTACATATATTGTCGCAAGGACAATGTATTTGCGAGTTCAAAATTAAAAAAAAAAAAAAAAAAAAAAAAAAAACTGCGTCACATAGTTAATAATTTTCATGTGGTTTAAAGGCCCTGTACAGTTTTTTTCGTTTGTAACAAGTTTTATGTCGCTTACTTCTTTGGTTGTCAATTATTTTTACTTGCATATGGAGGCACAGAGAACAAGACAGACATAACAAAAATAAATAAATAAACAAATACAATTTTTTGGGTCTTAAATCATATCAACAGAGCCATTCTTTTACTTGCGCTTATGCTTTTAGGTGAAACAAAAATGAAGAAATGTCTTCTATAGCACGTTTCACTAGCTTTGCCCTCAAACAAATGTAATTATCTGATTAACCGTCCAACGTATTAATGCCATTTTTTGCATACGATGTTATATTGGGTTAGACCCAACAAATATATACTTTATGGGAGCCGCGCTAGCGTAGTGGTTACAACACCGCTCTGGCGACCGGGTGATTCAGGATCAAACCCGGGCGACGGCATTTGAGGATTTTTCGTCGACCGGGAATTGGACTGGATTAACTCGAGACCTGGCGAGAACATTTGAAGGAGTGTTGTCGACCAGGGATAGGCGGCTCCTGAGCCGACCCAGCTGCAATGGGTACCTCCGAAATCGGAGAGTATTTGCCTGAATGGAGAGGGACACCTGTCTCTGTACAAGTAAAAAGGGATACTCACGTAAAATCAATGTCAGGTTAGACATAGTAATAACCTGAGATTTCGCCTCGAGTATTAGCGGGCGTACGCAAAAAAAAAAAAAAAAAAAAAAATATACTTTATATCTGTGCATCTTGTCTAGTTCCCATAAACGGATGAAATCCTTTGATCTTTGTCGGCATACTAATTATTGTGTATCGAGAAAAGAAATTTTACCACTTCATGCACAGATTCTGTGAATTGATTAGGCATAGGCGTGTCTACTATTACAATAATGTGGCCATCACGTTTGCAAATGAATACCTGCTGAAGCTGATTTCTTAAATGATCTGCATGCGAGATACTCGTGACATTGTTTGTCATTGACATTTAATGCGCTACCAAACTGGTCCTTCCTTGATCTAATTATTTCAATAGGTATCACCTCTTTGCGGTTCATAAATATCATAATGGAACGTTGCTCCTCTAATGTGCTTGTAAATAACGGTAAGGTCATCTTTAAAGAAATTAAACTTCATCCGAATCATAATCAGATGTCTCTGAGAAATTGATAATCAATCTCGGCTGAATGAAGGACAAACCATCATTCTTCCAATATTCCTCTTCCTCTTGTAACACATGGTTCTCACATTTCTTCCAATAATCCCTGGCTATATTGGAGATGGCGGCTTTTATAAGTATTTCAACATCTTTTAATTTGAACTTTCTATTTTCTGTTGCTACCTGTTCCTTAATTTTAGCCCATACTAGTTCTATTGGGTTTAAGTGAGAATGGTAAGGAGGCAATCTTAAACATCTGTGACCATGTTCTTGGATTGCCTTGTCTATGTGAAATATCTTTGTATGCTGTGTCTTTTTTAACAATTCCAAGTAATTCAGGCTTCAGGGACATTTCGTTGAATGGAATGTTGTTTTTGGTCGGCCAAATCTTTATTACATCTTTAGTACTTGATGAATTAGGAACTTTATCTTCTGGTGCCACAACGTTGTGATATGAAGCATTGTCCATTATCAAACACGACGGTCTATCCAAGGAAGGAAGTACATGATTCACAATCCAATCTTGAAATATCTTGCCATTCATCTCTGTATGATAATCCCTATTATCTGTAGATTTTGAAACAAATGTGAGTTCAGTATTATTTAGAAACCCATGATGGCTGCTTTCTGCATGTGCAATTATTAGGCGCTGTCCTTTGCTGCTTGGTACTAGTCTCTTAGTTGTCCCATCAGATGATTGCCATTCTCGTTCATTACTGTGGTGCGCATTGATCCAAGTTTCGTCTAAATACACAAAATCATAACGATCTCTTCTCATTTCTCTGACCTCGCGTAAATATTTGCTTCTCATTGCAACTATATGAGGCTTCTCACAAATAAGGTTTCTACCACCAACATATTTTCTAAAAGTGAATCCCAAACTCCTAATAGTCCTCCATAGCGTAGATTTGGAAATTTCAATGTCATTATTCTTTCTTAATCAAATTTTCAATTTCCTTAAAGTCACTGCCTCATTATTGTGAAACATATTGCAAATTTCTCTGCGGATCAATTCTCTGTCAAAATTATTCACCACTCTTGGCCTATTTTTCGTGTGTAAAACACTGGAATTACACATTTCAGATGTCGCTATCCAGCGGTGCAATGATCGTTTGCTTATCCCCAAGGCATGAATAGTCCTCTTTTGTGGGTTTGAAATGGAATGATATAGTTTTCCTCGAGTAGCTTCATTGAAGAAATACTTTAAAATCCTATTTGTGATTTGCTGTAATGTCATAACATGTACTCGAAGACTCATTTTTCCTACTTAGCCACACAATACTTTTTGTAGACACGCCACTGATTGACAATGTGTGCGTAAAACCGGAAATAAACTGTTTTATGTTCAAGAAGTGCAATTTCACGCAATTTCACGCAAAAAATCATGCCAATTTCTTGATAAACCAAAAATGTGCAAATGAGGTCGTATAATTTACTGTAGACATTTCAATATGTGTGTGTGTGATGTGTGCTGGCAAGTAGGATTTTATATTATATCGCAAAGAAACAAAAATTGAAATCAATGGCCGCATTTTAATGAAAAATTTAATTCATAGGGTCTATACCATTTCAAATTTACACACAAAATTTCACTTATATGCGTTATATATTCGCTGAGAAATAGCATTTTGAAGTTGGGCAAAGCTAGTGAAACGTGCTTTATAGGACTTTGGTTTTCTTTATGTTCTACATTCCCTTTGTAAAACTCAGATATTGTTTCGCTTAACATCTAATTAAGACTGTAAAATTTAATTTTTCTTTATCAGTGGCACATAATTCGTTCTATTTAATGCAGATTAAATATATTAACATAAGAAAGGAACAATTCAGAATGTCTGGAGTAAATCTCTTAAATCCTGACAAGTAACGTTCTTTTTTTTTTTTGTAACCAAAAAAAATAAATTATTGTCCCTTATTACGCTAAACACAGTGCTGCCACTGTAAAAGTAAATTACCCCCCCCCCCCTCCCCCCTTTCCTCCATCATCCGATATAATATAGCCCAGGGCACTTTAACCCCCGGTATAATTCAGACCAGGCTAAAATACACCTCCCACCGGGCCATATTATACTCAGGTGGATGATAATCTGGTCCAATACAATTGGCTATCATATCTGTTTTTCTATATAGGTTTTTCTTGTCCTTTCTCCTTGTAAGACGTATTACTATTTGTGTGTGTTTTTTTTTTTTTCCCATTCAACTATCATATCTGTTCACTGTCTACGGTCTTTGGTTTCTTGAATCAGTTGTGTCTTCAGTATTTTGCCATGTCACGTGGTACGTTTCTCCAGGTATTCCCCTCTCTATATCTTCCTCTTCTTCTTTTTGAGTTGAAGTCATTAGTTGTTACCAGATTATCCTATTTTTGTCGTCTGCTAAAGAAGAGAGTTATCGTTACCTTTTTATGTCCCGTAGGAGATCGTACCAAAACCATCATGAGGTTAGTCAAAGATGAACCGGAAACAAGAGCTGTGCTGTGCTGAAACCACGGTTCTAATAGAGAAGAAAACGAAAAAGACCAGTACAGTATGTTATATAAACTAGTAAAAGAATATATCTGTCCAGATTATACCAGAAGTATACAATGACCAAGGCCAGATTATACCTGGGGTATAAAATAGCCTAATTTAAATCAACCCTGAGTATAATATGTTCGAGGGGTATGCTTTGGACAGTTGCGCCGGCTCAAACAGATTTTCCGTCTGAACCTAATTTGACTTCACAAATGGGTAAAAATAAATGTACATTAATCATTAATCATCAGCGCGGCCATCTGTCGTGTTTGAGTTAAAGTGTTAGAGTATAATGTGTAAGTAGGGTGAACTTGAGACCAACCTGGAAGAGGATTCATTAAAGCTATCTCTATTTCCAAGCCTCAACACACTTATATAGTCTAAGCACCACCCGCTCTCTCTCTTTTCTCTTGTCAAATAGAGACCATAGTAAGAGCTGAAATAATAATTATGGATGAAGGGTCGTGAACAGCGCGTTAATAAATGAGTAAAAAATTTATTAAAGGTTCTTGAAGGAAGAAAATATATGTAAATAAGTATATCAGCACAACAACATAAGAAAGGCATCAATATTCACATTAGTTAACAAATATCAAATTAAACACCCACGGACACACAAACCACCAACATAAAAAACCTGTAGAAAAACCGAGAAATAAATAAACAAAGTTCTCAATCCTTCCGTTTTTGGGGAACCACGTGCAATAACGCCAGTTAGTGTTTATACATGTATATATCCTTCTATAGGTGATGAAATACACTGATAAATCCACGGTAGGCGCTTATCCATGCACCGTTGGTTACACCCTAATGACGAGATAGGCTGTAGATGACTCTGTCTATATTCGGCTGTGCGGGGTTTTGAATGACCAGAAACACACACACACAAGACGAGGTCAATTTAGGACAAACGGTCCACGGCGCTATTATCCAGTGCGTGAGAAATTTAGGCCTGCGTACTTGATGTTAAATCCGGTTTGGCTGGCTTGACTTTAATTGTGACTGAGTGCTCCGTTTAAGCACACAGTCTGGTGTTTTCAAATCGGCTGAAGACGCTGCACTGATAGATATGCTGGGAGCCACAATGCTCTGACTGGTGATCAAGAGGCGAGTAGGAAGCCATTACTGCCAAATTCAATTTCAGATTTTGCTTTGGCTCTTTTAACACTGCGTGAGCTCATTTCCCATTAGAGGGATGGGCGTTGACAAAGGGTTGTACTTCGTGGTGCTAATTGCTTTCAGAAACCGCGAGATCGAAGAGAATGGGACGTTATTCGCCTGACTGGAATCCTGCGATAGCAGTGAGGTATCGTGAAACTGAGACCCAGAAGAAACGACTTTTACATCAAGCAAACAATACAATTACGATAACGTTATAATAAATAATTAAGCTCCACTATGGGATTAATAATTATGGTTGTCATTGCTATGATAGTCTCGGGCTGTCTTTTATCCAGGTGAGGCGCCTTCCTGTTACTTCCACTCTATCAATTATCAGCATGCGCCCGCATAGGCTAATATATTTTGTACACACATGTACCTGTCAGCAAATGTTCTGACAGCCAAATCTACTCCGTCTTCTTCCAACTCAACATACGGGAAACCTTGTAGTTCCAGCTGAGTGGATATGTGATTCATCTTACAACATTAAGTGAATTTACATAAAAATACAGCATTTGACATTACACAATAAATGGTATGCGCCCCTTGGGGTCGATACACAAAAAGGGAAAAAGTAATAACCTCCCAAAATTGAATACATGGAAAATGCAATGTTTTTGCTATAATAATACAGTTGTGACTGAAACCTAAGGCTGCTTTCTGGACTGCCGCGAAGTTATAAACTGGTGTCTAACTACACAAGTAGGCATATAAAATTCCACACAACCACTAGAAGTTTCTATAAGAAAGCAGAGCCGGATTAACGTAGTAGCAAAAGTAGCATATGCTTTTAGGGGCCCCGCGCCAATAAATATGTACATAATTTTTCGGTCATCTTCTAATACGAGCGTTAAACCAATGATCTTGTGATTTATGCCATCTTTAGCGCCTTTTCATTTGGTGTCACGAAATTGTGAGAGAAAGAGCATAAGAGGGTGACTTAGTGTGACTTTTCGTTATTTTTATCTTAACTGTTTGCGGACGGAAGCCATTTAAGTGGCCTTGAAAATTTGGTCACGTTTGGACGGAAGCCACTTTTTTGGCTCTAGTTGACTGCCTCTCTAATTTTGTTTCGTTCTTTGTGAAATGAATTTGCATTAACAATAAAAACTAGAATTTAGGAAACGGAAACTTCCTGTTTTAATTGAGGTATACGGCGTGCTCACGCTCTCTTTCGATCTTGATTAAAATTTCTTGATATTTAAGGTTAGAAAACTCAAAAAATGAGCAGTAGACACAGAGATATTGGACGTAATTATGCTTCTGGAAGTGAAAAACGTAAAGCGAAAGAAGAAAAAGAAAGAAGAGATCAACTTGTTATATCAAAAACACGTAAGCTGACAGAATATTTTGATGTTCATGGTGGTGGTACTCTTACCGCTGAAGCTGGAAGTACAGGAACAACTAGTACTAGTGCAGGCTGTGCAGCAGAAGACATACAGCAAAACCCAGTATACACTGAGTTTAAATGTGAAAGAATAAGTGAAACGAAGAAGTACTCTAATGATATTGGTGACTGGCCGAACAATATTGTAGATGACTGTGAGCGTGAATATTGGATATCCAAGGGAAGTGAAAAATGTCAACATGTTGATAGGGCCTTCTCTTCATCCGTGCGATTGTATGACAATGAAAAGGAAACTCGATACTGTCAGACGTCTTATTTTACACATATTTATAAACTTACAAACAAGCAACATGCAAGAAAATGGTTATGCTATTCAGAAAGTAAAGGGCGCCTATTCTGTTTCAAATGCAAGCTTATGAGTTCAGAATGTTCATCAAAGTTTACTGTGGAAGGGTTTAATGACTGGAAAAATGCAAGCAATCTATTGCGTCGACATGAAGAAAGCTCCTCACACAGACAAGCTTTAATTTCACTGTTGATGCGTAAAAACAAAGGTGAACGTGTCGATTCCCAACTTGTGAAACAAATGGACATTCAAGAAAAGTATTGGCACAAACTTCTAGAGCGAATAATTGAAGTTGTGAAGTTTTTAGCAGAACGAGGCCTTTCATTTCGTGGCAGTGACGAAATTGTTGGGTCCCCTTATAACGGGAATTACTTAGGGTTGTTAGAATTACTGGCCAAGTTTGACCCTTTTCTGGCAGAGCATATAAGTACTCATGCAAACAAAGGATTTGGACATACATCATATCTATCTAAAACAACGTGTGAGGAATTCATCAATCTGATTGGATCCAGCATACTGGATCACATTCTCTGTGAAGTGAAGAAATACAAGTATTATTCCGTTTCATTGGATTCTACTCCAGATATATCAAATATGGACCAGCTGACTTTGACGCTGCGCTATGTTTTGCCATCTGGACCAGTTGAAAGATTTGTGACATTTTTGGATATGGAAGGTCATAGTGCTGAACAGCTTACTAAAAGTCTAATTAATTTTTTAAAGGCAAATGACATTGATATTAGAGACTGCCGTGGTCAAAGTTATGACAACGCCAGCAACATGAGTGGCAAGTTTATAGGATTACAAGCACGAATTAAAGAGATGAATAAGTTTGCGCATTACATTCCGTGTTTTGCACATTCACTAAATTTTGTTGGAAACTGTGCTGCTGAAGGTTGTCAAGAAGCAGTCATTTTTTTTTGGATTTGTTGAAAGCCTGTACACTTTCTTTTCTGCTTCTACCTACCGGTGGGGTCTCCTTTCTACTACATTATGTGCTAGTGGTACTCATAATAAGTCCCATTTGCCTTTTGTGAAAAGACTGTCAGATACCAGGTGGTCCGCTCGGGCAGATGCAACAAAAGCACTTTTACACAGCTTTTCTGCAATAAAACAAGTCTTGGATGATATTTCAGATAACAATGATCAGAAGGCAGAATGTCGTCAATAGGCTCGTGGTCTACTTTCAACCATGATGAAGCTAGAAACAGGAATAATGATCATACTGTGGGATCAAGTATTACAGCGTTTTCAAATGACCAGTGCTTCTTTGCAATCTTCTGACCAAGATTTGAATACAGCTTGTGCACTCTATGAATCCCTGCGGGGGTATATTCAAGCTATGCGGTCTACCTTTGCAGACATAGAGCAAAAGGCCAAGGATCTGACTGAGTGTGAACATTATCAAGAACAAACTCGAAGAAAACACAAGCGAAATCGAGAGTATGATGATTTCAGTGGTTCCAGCACACTTGATCCACTTGTTGAATCTCAAACGCCTTCTCAGCAGTTTAAAAGCCGAACATTTCTTGTCCTTATTGATAGCTTGCTCTCTGCCTTTTCAAAACGCCAGAAAGCTTATCAAAAGTTGAATGATGTATTTGGATTCCTTCGTCAGTTACAGTCGTTTACACCTGAAGAGGTGGTAACGAGATCATCGAATCTTATTAAATCATATCCGGAAGATCTGAAAGAAAGTCTTTGTGAAGAACTTGTGCAGTTTACAGAACTGTTGAAAACTGATCTTGCTTCTCATATGGGTACTACTCTAGACTTTGTAGAGTTACAGTTTTACCGTTTGATAATTGACAATTCTTTGGAGTCTTGTTTTCCAAATGTAGAAATCGCCGCGCATCTATTTGTCACTAATGGTAACCAACTGCAGTGGAGAACGATCATTTTCAAAACTGAAACGTATTAAAAATGAACTAAGGAGCACCATGGGTCAAAAGAGATTGAACAATCTCACACTAATGAGTACTGAACATAAACTTCTGCGTGAAATTGATACATCCTATATCATCAACAAGTTTACTCATTCTAAATGTAGAAACATTAATATTTAAACAATAATGTTGACTGTGTTGTTACTTTTGATAATGATAATTACTATGCAAATTAAAAATGTTTGTGTTCAAATATATTTGTGTTGTTTTATTGTTTTTTTTAAATATAGGGCCCCTTTCTTAACATATGCTACGGGCCCCGTACTAGCTTAATCCGGCCCTGTCAGAAAGTAATAAGTGACTATCTCCTATAATTCAGTGTTATAGTGCCCGCACATCACTATTCAGTTTTAAGTGAATAACCTATACCGCTGACATTTTCTTACAGTAATGACAATTATTTTAGCCTACTCTTAACCCATGGTAAGCACTGAACGAACTACTCTGATTCTGCGAATAGTAAGCATCAGTTATCGTAAGTTTACCATTAACCCATTGTAAACAATAACACTGACACCTGACTGCTTAAGCACCCGTTAACTAAGGCGGTAGACGGCGCTACATTATCACTGAATTAATTCCCGGGAGAAATCACCTAAAATAATTCAAGTCACACTCCTATCAGGTATATATAAAAGCTAACATGAATATATATATATATATATATATATATATATATATATATATATATATATATAATATAGATAGATATATAGATATATATATATATATATATATATATATATAATAATAATAATAGCCTCTTCAGTCATAACTGACTATGGGAATGCGCCCCTGAGGAGCCCTCAGCTGCTTATTTTCCTGGTGCTCCTTTCGACGTTTTCTCCTCACCTCTGCTTCTTGTGTGAGCCTCTCTTCGCCCAATCTGAGGTGCGCCGTAAATAGCATCGCCACTTAGTGTGATCGGCAGCTTCATCCTCCCATGTTGCTGGATCCATGTCCAGTGCCCTCATATCTCTCTTGCACACATCTTTGAACCTCAGCTGTGGTCGCCCAACTGTTCTCTTGCCATCTGCTAATTGTCCGTAGAAGATATCTTTTGGGATGTGACCATCTTCCATGCGGCGAACATGGCCAAGCCAGCGAAGTCTGCGCTGTCTAAGAAGCGTATACATACTTTGAAGGCCAGCACGTGACAACACCTCGACATTTGTCACTTTATCTTTCCACGGGATGCCGAGGATGCGGCGTAGACACCGCAAATGGAAGGTATTGAGCCTTCTTTCTTGCTTAGCATAGGTCGTCCAGGTCTCGCTGCCATATAGGAGTGTGCTGGTGACGCAGGCATTATATACCGCAGCTTTGGTCTTCATTGTGAGTTTGGAGTTTCCCCAAACACGCGATGTGAGGCGGGAAACGGTAGCTGCAGCTTTGCCAATGCGGCTGTCGGTTTCTGTATCCAGTGAGAGTTTGTCATTGATGGTAGACCCTAGGTATGTGAAGTGGTGCACCACTGCCAATTCATAGTTATCGATAGTGATAACTGGTGCAGCACCCACATCCTGACTCAGCACATTCGTTTTCTTTAGACCGAGGACTATGTGAGGCCAAAGTCCTTGCATGAAGGAGTGAAGCGATTCAGTTGGCGCAAGCTCTGAAGCTCCCTGTTGGCTTTGAAGTGGATATATATAAGTATATATAAGATATATATAAATATATATATTATATATATATATATATATATATATATATATATATATATATATATATATATAAAAGATATCTACTTACCCCGAGATGACGAGAATAGGCAACACAATCTAGTTTTTGTGCCTACATCTGCCTTTGTCTCATTTGGTCATCTACGGGCAGGAAAATTTTACGAGTGTGCTTGATTGAGTAAAGCTATCTAGATTTACAGTCTACCAGAGACGCTAATTCGGCCATCTGGCATCGCGTGTTCCCACCGATATTCGACGTATAACGTAATCAATAGTAAGACAAATGTGATTCTAGAGTTTACATAAAAGACAACCACCGCGAGAAAGTTTCATAGCTAAGACGTAATATTATTCTCGCACCCACTGCGGCGTTCAAGGGCCACAACCACAAAGAACGAACGTGAGTTTTGTCTCCCCTTGAATCGGAGATAAAAGTGGGTACTCAGATCAAAAAGGGTTGTCTCACCTTTGCTGCCGCTAGTGGTCCGCTTCTTCAAAGAAACTATTTCTCGCTCGAGATCAATCGCTGTTACGATCTACCACTACTGGCCAAGTGTGAATTTGAAATGAAAGCCAGAACGAAGTAAGACAGCGGGGTGGGGTCTGAGAGGGGAATAATGGGCCATGTAGGAAAACATAGAGGAAACCAGAAACATTAAGAGAGTAAGAAAAATGGGACGTGCTGGTAAAATAAAATTAACAGTCAAATCCGTGACACCATCTCCACAACAAAGGTCGGCTGCCCTGAATCTCCAACGCCTGCTGTCTCTTGTCTTGATGGTGCACTCTTTTCGATTTCTTTCATGTCTATCCCTTGATGTTATTTTCCCACTTATAGCGTTGTCTTCCTCTTGTACGCCTGTCTTCAACTCTGCCTTCCATTATGGTTTCCATCAAGGTATTATGGCTTTTTATGTGACTAACATACTTTAGCTGACTAATTTTGATCTCCTTCAATAATTATCTTTTCAATCTTAGGTTTTTTAGCTCTTTATGGGCTTCCTTCTCTTTCAGTGAGATGTGCTCCATTCTTTTATATATCCAAGTCTCAATTCTTTCTTCCAATTACTTGATTATTGTCCATGTTTCAACGCCATACAATAATGAAGAATATATATAAAACATATGATGATTTTCAGGTTTAATAGTGAATTAATTTGTTCCGATCTTAGTATTTGTCTCATGTTGTTGAATGTAGTTTTGGACATTCACCGTACCTCAAGGAAAATAGTTTAAGTGCGACCGGGTCTGCGCCTAAGAACCACAATAATTCATACCTTCCCCTGTTACCGAAGCCACAAAGTTAGAAATTGTTAAAAGCTCTCAAGGAAACATTGCCTGTGTTGTTTCGCTGGGTGAGCAGTGGTGTAACTAGGGTGAGGCAGGTGGGACACGTGCCCGGGCGCCACATTTTGGCGGCGCTATTTTTACGGTTTAAAAATGCAAAAATTTCACCTTCTCATTCTGACAATCTCATTGATCCCACTTCACATTTATGTGTAGGTCTGTGTAATTGTAGGAAAGAGTCAGATAATGTTGTGCTGCATCACGATACTGTTTCATCCAATGAAAGGAAGTGGAAAGAAATCATGTACAGAACAGATGAATCATTAAAGTAGAGTTTTAAGCTCAAATTTCAACAGAAAAACAAAGATGGCGAGATGTTCTCCACATAATTCTCCATTGCATAAAATTTATGATGATGATGATGATATAATCCCTTTAGCTGTGAGCAGGTAGCTCTTGACAACCTATTGCCTCTCTGACAAAGGTGCAAGTCTTCCTCAGTTGTTGTGATGATGTGTAGAGTGTATTGTGGATGGTTGGGTTCGATGGAAGTAGTTGGCGTCGCAGGTCTGTTAGTCTTGGGCACTGTAACAGCAGGTGTTCAACTGATTCCTCATGGTGGTGACAGTGCCTACAGTTTGGTTCACGTAGTGGGTCTATTCTATTTAAATGTTTATTGACAGGGGCATGGCCTGTTTTCAGCTGGAAAATTAGACTCTGATCTCTTCTTTTCAGTTGTTTAACTGGATCTTAAGGGTTTGGTTTAGCTTGATGTTTGAAGAATGGCCGCCCTGTCTGGGAGGAAGCCCATTGGTTTAGCCATTCTTCCCTATAATTGTTTCTCAGGATCTGTTGGCAGGTTTGCAGTGTGGTACTTGATGGGAACTGGGGCAGTGCTGCTCCTCTTTTGGACAGTTTGTCGGCTTTTTCATTTCCTGGGACTCCGACATGCCCTGGGATCCACTGGAGTGTAACTTCGACGCAATAGGAAGTGAACAGTTGGTCAATAAATCTACAGATGTTATTAATATTAGGGGACATTTTGCTTTCTAGGGCTTGGAGTGCTGATTTTGAGTCTGAGAATATAACAATATCCTCAGGTGGAGTGATGCCACTTTCAAAGTCTGAGATTATCCGGCACAATGCTTTTTCTAGTGCTGTTATTTCTGCATCATAGCTGGAACAAATTTCTCCGCAAGGGCCAAAGATGCAAGGGTGGTCTTCTGGGTGCTGGTTGGGGTATTTTATCACTGCGCCATATCCAGCATTGATGGTAGCTTTAAATGCAGATCCATCTGTGTAGACATGGATGATGTCTTGTGGATATGAATCTATAGTTTCTAAAGCGATGGTTTTCAGTAGTGGTCCTAGAGTGTTCTTGTCTGCTGAGGGGTCAGAGAGTTCAGTTCTTACTATGGGAGTAGTTGCCTGCCAACAAGGTGGTTCATTATTGACAGTTACCATCGGCTTTCTACCTGCTGGTAGGTGGTGTTTGATGCTAGCTTCTTTTGCATTTTTAAGAAAAGATGTCTTTTGTATTCTGTGTTTTTTGGTGCCACTGCTCTATCATTTTCCTATTCTCCTCCTTTGTGTCCATTCTCAGATACCTTTCGTATGTTTCCACTGCTGAACGTTCTCTTCTTAGGTTTAAGGGTTCAATATTGGTGTTGATTTCGCATGCATCTGTCGGCGTTGTCTTCATGGCACCACTTATAAACCGTAGAGCGTGATTTTGGACTTTGTCTAGCTTTTGTAAGAGGCTTTTACTTGCAATAGTTTGGAGGGGGAGCGAGTAGTCAATTACTGGGCGCACATATCCAGTATAGAGTTGGCGTAATGAGTGCTGGTCTGCTCCCCACCCACAGGAAGAAAGGTGCTTAATGAGCCTGAGTCTTGTGGATGCTTTCTCAATCAGCTTGTCTATGTGGGGTCTCATGGTAAGTCTACGGTCGAGCTAGACTCCAAGATATCTTGGGCATTCTTCATATGCTAATTTCTCTCCATTCATCCAGACCTCGATGTTGTTCTCATTAACTCTCTTGTTTAGACTGAACAGGCCATACACAGTTTTCTCTACATTGATTTCAAGTTTCCAGAACTGGCAGTATGCAGAGATGGTTGTCAGGTTTTGGTTCATATTTTTGGTGATGGTTTGGAGGTATTTTCCTTTTGTCCAGATGACTAGGTCATCAGCAAATAGTGCTTTTTGGCAGGTGATGACATCTGGGAGGTCATTTATAAATATAAGAAACAGTGTACAACTTAGTGCCGATCCCTGAGTGTCACGTAGGTCTTTATGTCATTAAATTACCTACATCTTCTTCCTATTCTCTCACCCTAATCCTTTCATTTATATTCTTTCCATACTTGTTTTTCCTGTATTTTTCGCATCACTCGGTTGCGAAAAATATTTTCTTCAGTATTTTAAAACTTTACCTGTTTCTTTCTCAAAACTGAGAATCGCGCTAGGACGATATTACGTAGATGTCAGGGCTGCAGGGCGTCAGAAGGCGTGATAAGTCGGTTCGCTGAACATATGACGTAGACAATAGTCTACATTCTCACCGAGCGCGCGAGCTTCTTCTCGGCATAAGTCCCGGTGAGGTGTGATACTTTACATCTGCACCGGTCAGTATTCAGACATTTGTCTGAAAAATCCCCAAACTGACACGGCGCTCACACTGTGGGCTATGGTCAGCTTGTGTAGTGTGAAAACTGCCCTGCATTGGAGACAGGTTGTCTGAGATTTGAAAACTGACACGCGTACATCTCTTGGTCAGTGGTGGCAGTTACGACATGTTAGGTGTGAAACGTATCGTTTAAGCCGGAAAGGGGAGAGCATTTCGTTCTACGAAATAATAGTTCATCCTTTGTCTGGTTTAAAATATTGATCCACGTTCGAAACTATTTCACTCCCCTCCGCACCTTTGCAGTTAGACTAGAACAACCTTCGTTCGATTTCTAAATAATCTCTGTAAATAGAGATGGCCTTAGTTTGGTCAAAGTGGTTTAACGTTTCTTAGTAATTCTGTGGTTGAGGTATATTAATATTATATATATAATAGATATCTAGTTTTGTGAAGTGATTTAGTGTTAAAATCGCCGATTCCATTTTAAACTAGTTCTGTGTGCAGAGTGAATATTTTGATAGTTTGTTATTTCTTTAATCGTCGAGTTGCAGTGGAAATACAAAATAAATTATATTTTTAGCTTACTAAACAAGTAGCTGAAATAAGTTTAATTTAACTGTTAAATACTCAGTCAAAACTGTTTTAATAACTAACTTATAAATGCTAGATGCTACATCAGTGAATAGTGACGGAATACGAAGATATTCCTAAATTCCTGATGATTGATTTTTATATAACTTACTTTATGGGAAGTTTTAATTATAAGTCAAGCGGTCGGCTTGCTATTTAAAATGTAAGTTATATTGAGTACATCTTCTTCTTCTTCCATCCTTAGCCATCAACCGGCAAAGCAGTATGTGGCCAGTACGCCTAGTGGCGTCTTAGGGCAACAACAAATTGATCGATCTATCGCTGTTTCCACCACGCCTAGTGGCGTCTTTGTGGAACAAAAACAGACCAAACAATCTATCATTGTTTCCGTAATCAGATTGGTTGGCAAGCAGGTGATCAGCCCACTGTGCGAAGTTTTTACGGGATGGGGTAAACAGCCCCATGCCCATACCCTCCTTAGTCGTTTTTTACGACATGCGTGGTAGGGTGCAGTGTTACTATTCTTTGCTCCCCTTTCGGGCCCCGGTAACATACGGGTGATATTGAGTACATATATGTAAATTATTTGATATGTGTTCTTTCTTTTATATAGTGAAACGGTGGTACCCAACTTGCCAGCGTTTAGTAAAGAGACATATTTGTGTGAAGCATAGACAGTTCCTATCTTTAACCACGTGGGGTTTTTTCTTTGTTTCAAGTAACACGGGTCTGACAGTGCATAAGCCATCAGAGAGAGACAGTAATAGCAACCCCACTAACGGTTTCTAAAGACTAGAAATATATATATTGGGCTTTTGAGCCAGGTCATATTGCTCCACAAATTTAAATGTACAAGCTGCCTGGTGGCGAGAATATTACAAGATTAACATTCCGCAAGAGATTGTGACTAGTAGTGTGGTGACAAAATATAGTACCTTCCTGGAAGTAGACACCGATCTGACATTCCTTAATTCTAGAATCCAAAGCAAATGACATTGTGCTCTGCTAACTTTCGTGCCTGGACAAAATTTTATGTGACTTAATCAGACATTCGAAAGGTTGGAACCCCCAAGGAATCGTTCCCTGAGAGTTTAGTACGTCTTTTGGAACTGGGGATTTCTTGGTCAAGGACTGCATTTTCGGGTCTGTGTGAAGGTCCTAGAATTAGTATGTTCCCAGAGGCAGCGAGCAAAGTTGTGAGTATACATGTGTAAGAAAGGCCATGGCTGGATGAATGAGAGTACACAGGTCTGAGTGTTATTTCACCGGTGTATTATCGTCACACATTTGCTGTCTTAAATTTTTTTTTACCTGCAGAATTTGTTACAATAATGCTAGAGTTTCTGTTTTTCTTAGGTTAAATCAGATTTATCCAACTCTGTTCATATATTGACGAGAAAGAAAGAAATCTCTTAGACTAAACCCTACGTATCTATAACTCTTTGGGCCATCATCTGTTCTCTTAACGGGGCTGTGGGCTAAACCTAGAGTAAGATCTAACGGGCTATCATCATTGTAGCATTTTCTTGAATTTTGTGACTATTTGTATATGTTTTTTTCCTCGATGAAATTTTTGGTGTTGTGAGAGATTTTTTTTTTTGATGATAATAATAAAAATCTCTCTTGGACAAAATCAGTGCGTTGGTCAGCTCGATCCCAATTATATATATAATCATTGTTATAGATTTTCCACGTCTGTGTGTTTAGCTGTCGTCACGTGTGTGTGCGTGCCCGTGAGTAGATAGAATTATATGTAATATATATGTGGTTTAGACTGTCGGACTCTGTAAAAGCCGTCGTAGAGGATAGGTGAGAGGGAGAAAAATTCTTTCCGCTTTCAGCGACAGCCTCTATACCACAGTCTATCATCTCACCACTCGTGGAATCTATTTCATTTTTTTTTCAAATTCACACTGGGACTCTCACTCATTTCAAGCTATTCAGAAGGGACCAAACCCTAGTCTTAATACTCCTATCCAAAATCTACGACACTGAGGCAGTCCTTCCTCCAGGGTTCTTTGTTTTGATGTTGTTCCACTGAATGTTGTTTGGATTGTTCTGTTGTGGAAGAAACCTTTTAACCAGTTGTACATTCGCCCTGATATTCCCATTCTTCGCATTTTGAAGAGGAGGCCTATCCTCCAGACTCGATCATAGGCTTGTCTAAGATCAATAAATGTTGCAAGCACATTTCTTTTTTCTTGGAAGGCATCACCTATCTCTTGGGTGAATCGTATCAACTGATCCATTGTCTGTTTGTTTCTTCTAAAACCTGACTGATTGGTGTTTAAGATCTTATTGCTTTCTAGCCACCAATATAGCCTTTCATTTATCATCCTTTCAGTGATCTTGCCTAGGTTTGATGTCAAGGAGATCGGTCGATAGCTTGTTACTTCATTGGATGGTTTGTCCTTCTTAAGGACTGGGATGATATTGGCTTTTCTCCAGTCTGTTGGTAACTTGCCTTCTCTCCAGGTCTTGTTAATGAGGTCAAGGATGGTGGAGAGTTCATAATTTGAGAGGTTTGAGATCATCTCGTTAGTGAGCCGATCAGGTCCAGCAGCTTTTCCTTTCTTGCATTTCTTTAGGGCCATCTTGAGTTCTGAAAGAGTGAAGTTCTTTTCAAAGACCTCACAGCTAGCTGTTGGTTGTTTCTCCATCATTTTGGTGAGTGATCTGATAGCACTGTCAAGTCTCTTGCGTGGTTGTTTTTTGTTTACGTTAGCAAAGTGCTTATTGAAGGCTTCTGCTTTCTGTGCATCCCTTGTTAGTGGTGGTTCAGTGCTTGTAATGATGGGTTCAGGGTTTTTCTTTCTTTTAATTCCTGAGAGATTTGATATGAGGCACCATGCTTTCTTTCCGTCTTTCCGCAAGTTTAACTCTCCACATTTCTTAACCCATGTTTATCTTTTTGCTTTTTTGCTCAGACGTTTAACTTTTGCAGTTAGGCGGTTATAATTTGCTTTGTTGGCGGGGGTTGGGTTTCTCAGCTTGCCGTCTTGCTTTTTTCCTCTCGTTTACAGCAGCCTCCAGTTCTGTACTCCAGTAAGGTTTAAACTTTCTCCTACATCCTCGTGGAATGGCTTCTTTAGCAGACTGCAGTAGTGCTGTAGTGATTTTACTACATACCTTGTCTATGTCTAGCGTCATGTCGATGGCCTCGAATCGTTGTCGTACTTGTCTCCTGAAGAAATGCCAGTCTGCCTTTTTGTAGTTCCATGGGGGTGATGTTAAGCAATTTCTTTTTATTTCCCTGGTGTTTGTGATCTCAAGGAGGATGGGTCTGTGGTCACTTCCGATGTCGTCGAGCACTCTAACTGAGAAATGTGGGTGGATATCCGCTGTTACTAGGGTGAGATCTGGTCTGCTTTTTGTTCCACTGGCGCGGTGGAGCAATGTTGGTGGGGTGTGAGCATTCTGCAGTAGGATGAGTGTGGTAGTGTTAGTGAGTTCTTCTATAGCTACTCCTGTTGGGTTCCTGTCTATGTAGCCCCACAGAGGTGAATGACCATTCATGTCACCAGCAATGATCATTCTCCTCAAGTCCGTGGTCTGGAAAGGCTTCAGAGCAAGGTGTGTTTTTGGCGGGTTGTAAATGTTAATGATTTTCAATGGCTTTCCACCACTCCAGACTATCACTTCCTGTAGATCTGTTTCGTCATTGGTTTCAAGAGCGGAAACCTCAGCCTGTGTATCATTCCGGATAAGTGTCACTAATCCTTGACATTTTATACACTTGCACTGGTACACTGTATAGCCTGTGATATGGAAGGAGGTGTCTTTTGGTAGCATTGCTTCTTGGATAACTGCAACATGGATTTTTAGGTCCAGTAGAAGCTTGGTTAGTTCAAGTATTTTGTTTCGGATTCCTGATATGTTGAGTTGGAGGATGCGTAGTGAGTCTGTGTTATATATATTATTATTACTGGTAGTATACTTTTCACTACCCTCCCCAGGTACCGAAGGGTAGCGCGGGCCTTGCTAACCGAGGCGACACCCGAGCTCGTATAGAGTCTGTTGTCTTAGAGGCATGTTCATGATTTCAGGGGGGGGGGGGGGGGGATGGAGGCATTTTTTCAGTATCCCCGAAGGGAGGCAGTCCAGTGTATCAGTATCCCAGGATCGTCACGTCCTGCCAGAAAAATAGCATATACATCTGGGTCAGCTAATTCATCATTCTTCAGTCAGCTTTGCCAACCCTTCTGCAGTGATGGTATATCTGGCGTTCCCCGCCACCTAGGAGGCTGTCACAGAGGGACAAAGGTGCAATGTCCGCTGGCCTGCATCTCTTCGTCATCCATGAGGATTATTGGATAGGAGACAAACAGTGAAGAATGAGGCAAGAAAGCATTTAACCCATGAAGTGGGGGTGGATTGGTGCAGACCAGAGCTTGTACCACTCGCCGGTGGGTTCTGCATCTACACCTATAGGGTTCCACCAACTCCACAGCCCTTTTGTCTGGCCCCTCACCAAGGACCTGTCCGGCTTGGGTGACCCTGCCAGGAGTAAAACTCCCGCCGGCATAGCTCCCGGGATCATTGAGGCACTCAAGCTCTCCAACCAACGGCAAGGTAGGCTTAGGTGTGGAGAGCATAAAATTTATAGCAACCCAGAACCTTGCATTGCGTGGCCACATGAAATTTCTTAGACAGGAAGAGGAAAGCAATATTAGAAATTTCCTTGGGTTACTAAAATTGTTGGCAAGCTTTGAACTTGTCATGAAAGAACATCTCAGTGATGTGGAAAAGCACCCGGAACAACATCATATTTATCTCCTCTAGTGCAGAATGAGTTAATTCAGCTGATGGTTTACACTGTTCACCAGAAGTTGTTACAGAGCCTCCAAAGGCCAAATTTTGTGGCATCATGTTTGATTCTACACCAGTGCACATAAAGAGCAAATGACACAAACAGATCGTCATGTTGATATTGATTTTCAGCAGAAAACAGTTCATTTAAAAGAGTCTTTCCTTGGATTTATCCAATCAAAACAAAAGGATGCTGAAAGAATTGTAGAAATGATTTTTAGAACAACCGGAAAAGGACAAAATCCCATTGGAAAACTGTCGGTCTCAGTGCAATCACAATACTGCTGTTACGACTGGTTATAAAAGTGGTGCTTGATACGTGTCGTTCTGTCTATTGTTTCGGAGAGAGTCTCCGTGGCCAAAGTAAATTAGGGGTAGTCCAACAACACGTAGTCAGTATAACTGTATTTCTCACAGTTATACACAAATACAGTTTATTATATTTCTACAAAACAGCTCCAATTATACTTATGTAGGCCCAAAGGCAAATGCATTATTACGATTTCGTCCAGTCCGTTCTCTATGAAACAATGGTCATTTTCACTCGTTCCAAATTTTATTTAACATCGTCCCTTGGACATCATTATGAATTATCACACATTTCCTTACTAGAAAAAGTCAGGGACACCTCAGCCAAGTATCTTGGTGTCCTGGTGATCTAATAATTCAGAAAAAACAAAATACTGCAGAAGCTCAAAACACACGCGTCCGCTCACTTCAGAACACAAGCCGCATCTCTTTTTGCAGACGATTTCCTAACTTCTGCTCTTAATTTATTCACGTCTGCTAGTCAACCCTATAGGCATGACGTCACTTCCTTTATTAATAAATGACTCCGTATAAAATACACAAAAAGGAGCCCTATCGAGCTGCCTATAATATTGACATAAATGTTATGAATTTTAATCATAACAGTGCTCAGCAGAGGATTATTGATGATGATAGGAAACTCTTTACAGAGCGATACAACAGGAAGCAATCTGATCATCATAAGGAGTCCCCCCGTCCGACTAGTGTTTCGGCCCGATATACTCCTTTACACTCTAAGGGGGCGGGCCCACTTGGGTCATGACTCCCAAGCGTCTCAGCCTCCTGTTGTCTTGTATCGAAAATGAACTCATTTCACTTATAGTAGCAACTTTAAAATCCACAACTCCGCCAGCCGTGGAGTCAATTGTGGAAGTAACACAGAGAAGACAAATTATTCCGTTCGTTCCGTCGCACATCACAACTAAGGACACACACTGAGACACCAGCGCGAAGCCGACGAGTCTAGCCACTGCGCGCTAGCCACTGAAATTCTGTGCCTGACACCCCTTATAATATACGCCGCCTGTTGCCCCTCAGTCACAGCCCTTTCACTAGAACACAAAAAAACTCAGCGTATTGTGGACTTTGGTGTTTTCTGTACCGCAGCGTTTATTGTCACGATTTCCATTGCCCATTGCGGTTGAAAAATAGCAAAGTTTTTTTGTGTGAACTGTGATAATCATTCAGTTTGGCTAGAGTGCGTGCTGCTAAATGTGATGCATTGTTGATGACTTTTGTTGGTGCAACTACTCTCAGCTGGCAAAAGCTGAAAGACGTCATACCAATAGTTGTCAAATCTGAGCTTGAAACTCAGATCGCGAAGCCAGTTCATGAATACTTTGATACTATAGTTGTAGTTTCGCAAAGCACGACTAATTATAATCAAAATGAAACTGCGGATACAATAAGTGATACAGTGCATGTGCTGAATCGAATTCTGACGTTTGATTTTTTGGCTTTGCTTGGATGTTGGAACAAAATTCGTGATGGTTTTGATCGTGTTCAAAAACGACTTCAAGATCATACCATCAACTTTCATGATGCTTCTTATAATTTAAAAACCTTTCAAGAATATTCTTTGAGTTTTCGAGAATCATTGGCCAGGGAATTACTTGAAGCAGGGCTGAAACTGTGTGATGAATGCGATATTCAAGAAGAAAGACGTCCCACAAAGAAGAAATAAATGACCGATGACAAAGCCAAGGATGTAGGCCTCGTTGCAAAAGATAAATGATAAGAATAATGAAAGAAACTATTGATCGCCTCCATAATGAAATTTAAGGAAGATTTGTCCGTCTCCATGACTTGGATTAACAATTTGAATTTCTTTTAAATGTTAAAGGATTATTGCTTAACTCAATTAAAAGCATCAGTAAACATTGTCTAAATGTCTTGAAGAAATGTTGCCTCAACCTTGGACAGTTTTATAGTACTGAGTTTTCAGCTTCATGAAGAAATCCTGGATTGTAAGATGCTTCTGTAAATCTGCAAAAATGTTCAGATTTCAAAAGCCGAGGACTTCCTCAAGTTTATTGCTGATGAACATTTTTTTTTTCAAACTTAAGAGTTGTTGTTCAGATAATGCTCTCTATTTAAATTTAAATTTCCAGCTGTGAGCGATCTTTTAGCAGGTTAAAATTTATCTTATCATATTTGGGAGCTTCAGTGAGCAAGAGAGACGTTCTGCTTTAGCCTTGATAGGCATTGAACGTCAGGAACATTAAATAACGAATTTTGATGACATTACTGATCATGTTGCATTAGCTAAAGTTAGAAAAATCAATTTTTAGTGTAACATTCTAAATCATTTTAAATATCTATTAAAATAAACAGTCAATTCTTTTGTTGTTTTCTGAATTTTTTCTAAACACCAGTTACAATTTTTATTGACGCACTGGTAGTTTTTGCAATATATAAATGTCACAGTATATATGATCGACAAAATATTAAGTTGGTCACGCTGAAGAGTGACAACCATGATACAAATTTGAAACCCGTTTTGGTCATGTGACCTGGATGGAAGTGCGCACGAATTCAGGCGCAAAAAGTTAGTTGAGTTTCTGGCCATCGACCAGGAGAGGTCGCTTTGTTGTTCCCTGTCAGCATTTTGCTGGGATATTGGATGCCATTGTTGTTTTCGATGGTGTTTGTCATTTATTCATGTGGTCAAGATTAGTTTGCCTATTTTCTAGAACGGTGGTGTAGTTTCTAGTAGCATTTTTCGTAGACCATTGATGAGAAGTCATTTGTATTTCAGTATGGCTTTATCATAGTGCAGAACTTAGCCGGTGAGCGAAAGTCATTGTGTTGTTTACTCAGTATGACATACCCGCGAGTTTTGATAATGATAGATTGAGTTGTTGATTATTGCAAGTTATATTGGCATTTCATACCCGCGAGTTTTGATAATGATAGATTGAGTGCATTGATTTATTGCAAGTTATATTGGCCGATTTTCATTGTTGCATTGTATTGCATATGTATTTCTAGCCGAGTGTGGCCACCCAAAACAACCCCACCCCCCAACAAAACACACACACAATTCATTGTGTGCATTGTTATTAAAGGGAACTTAACCTGTTACGAGTGTTATGGTGAATCTATGTCAGCTATTGCATACTGTGGTCGTATCCTTAGATAATGAGCCAGAAAGTGTAGATTATCATGTGTTAAATCCACAGTGTGAATAGGTTGTTTCTGACATCTGGATGGCTCGTCTATTCTGAAGGCCTGTGGTTTTGTTCGTTTTGTATAGGCCGCAGTGTCTATATTTTCTATATTAAGGCCAGAACGAGTTATGCACACATAATGTTAGAAGGCTGTAGGCCACGGTGTGTTGGCGCCTTCATATTTACTGTTTAGCCACGGTAGTGAGTTATTTTCGGTCGTCCAGTGGCACGTCAGTGTGTTTGTCAGTCTGTGGAGTGAACTGTTTACGGTCAGTTGACCTCGATTACGGTAACTGACCTAGTTTCTGCGTCTCAGTGTAAGTTGCTATTTTCAATCGGTAAATATGTTGCAGTTTTGTCGTCGATACTGTGGTGCTCAAGCAATTTTGTAAATGTTGGCTCTAGAGTTCCCAAGTATGATTGGAAATGTGTCAAAGTGTTAGCGTAGCATTACAGCTTGCTTCAGGCAGTACAGTTTGAGTTATTTCAAGGTTTACTTAGTCGTTTATTTACAGTTATCCAGGTGGAGCAGCGGAGATAGAGGGTTGAGTTTGGTATTAGGTGGGCTCTGGTGCCTGACTATGTGTGTCGGCAGAGGAGATTATCTCGGGCTCTGGTGCCTGACTCTGTGTGTCAGCAGAGGAGATTAGTTCGTCCTTATTTGGTGGTATAGGTAGTGTCTATATGTTGGCGGCATCCCAGGTTGTGTGAATATCTGCAGTAGTGCCATTTCACATACTGTTCTACCCACCTGGGAACGTTACCTACCCAGAGTTTTGCCAAGTGACGTCTGGTGCAAGTCGTGCTGATACCATTCCTCTGACGTGCCCTGCCTTTACTGATATGCCCTGCCAGTGGGTGAATGTCAACGAGGACTGAAGCTTGCTGACCTGAGTCTTTCGGTACTACTTTACCTTGAAGTCTGCTGGTTTCCTGATACGGTGTGATGACACGAACTGTGCCTATTTTCGTATACCTCATAGACGTGTGAAACGAACTGCCCATTGAGACTGTTTGGATTATACAGTTGATGATCTATTTTGGACATTGCTGGGAAAGCATCGTGTACAACAGTGCAGTTGCCTGGATATTGCGTGCAGTACCGTGCCAAAGGACAGTATTGTTTATGCGGGCACACAGACTGGATTTCTGGACTTATATTTTTTCGATTGGATGTACAAGTGTGAGTGACGTTTGTGCTGTTTTCATTATTCATCATCAGTGCTGAGGAAGCTTCTTGATCAAGCGCCGCTGGACCGTCAGTTAAGTTTTTGTTTGTAATTTTTGTATGCTATGTTGTATGATTGTTTCTTATTAGTTTTTTCTTCTTTCTCTAAATTCTGAATTTTCGGTTTTGTCTATGAATCTGATCTTTTAGAGTAGATTAGTCCTGTTTCGTTATCTGCTTCTTGTATCTTGCTTATTGATTTGTTGTTGTTTTTTCTTTCCTTTTGTTCCGTTCCTTTTCTCTACTTTCTGGGTAGGACTTGGGCTGTGTGTATATATATCGATAATTAGTTAGATCTGATCTTTCATTGTTTGTCTTAGTATTTATATATCTTGATACATTACAGAATAATTGTACTTATAGTTTATTTAGTTTATTTTAACTGAAGTGATCTGTTAGTGCTTGGTGAGGGAGATAGCTTTCAGCACTTCATTGTTGAGTGTAGTTGTTGTTTAGTTTAGTGTGTAATTGTATATTTGTGTGTCTAAGGGAGGAAGGATGGTGAGTCTAATCCATTCTTGGCCTACTTGTGGGAAAAGATTGGATTAGATCGATTCTCTATAGAGTGTGGCTGTGTTTGTTTAGAGGTGGAGTAAGGCAGACGGATTTCCTGCGACTGCCCTGCTTAACATTCCAAGCCCTGTTGGTGTTAGGCGTATTCGTCTAGTGTGTATTTACATTGTCGTGTACATTCAGTAATTATTTTGTTGTGTTTAAGTGGTGTATTCTCTTGTTTCATTTTGCTATCTTGTAAATACGTTTACAGGTATCCCTTGTTTTCGTTCGTGCGCAGTCACGCATTGTATATATTAATTTACCTCTTCTCTTCTTGGTCTATCATCTTATTCCTCGTGATTAGAATTTTGTTTTCGTAGTGTGATGTGTGTGTTTCTTTCATCAGTGTAGTGCTCATTTTGCCATAGAAAACACTTGCAGAGCACAGAGTATTAAGATTAATTAAAATTGAAGTACTATCTGAGTATAGCACCAGTGTGGGTGCCAGTAACAGACTTTGAAGTAAAACCTGATTTGTGACTAAGTTGGTATAGTGGTGTCAGAGCACCAGAAAGCTTCATCAGTTGTTATTATACAACTGTCGACTATTGTAAGTTTTTTTGAGTGTATCACAGAGACTAAGTGGTCAGATAGACCAAATTTTCACAGTAATGAGACAGTAGCCAAGTGGCAAAGTAAAACTATATACTATAAGAGATAAAGGTTGATGATGTGTATGCAGTGAAAGATGAGGTGGAAACTGACATACATATATATAGGTGTATATTGGAGTAGTGATAGTATTTACTATTATTACTGCATATTTTGTAAGCAGAGAGTTATCTGGAGATATAAGTGAAATATATACGACTGAGTAGGTGTATAGCAAAATCTATAGCCAGAGATAATAGTGAGCATTCTAAGTGTACACCATGGACCTACAGGCTTTCATTCAGATTGGGAAAGAATGTGGGTACACCCAGAAAGAACTCATGGATTTTGCTGAAGCAAAATTTTATTCAGTTGAAAATCAAAAAGCTCTGGAGAAGGTAAAGAAAGAGAAGGAAGCGAAGGAAGAGAAGGAGAGGATTGAGAAACAGAATGCTCTAAGAGATGCTCGAGCTGAAGAGCTAGAGCTAAAAAGGAAAGAATTTGAGTTACAAGAAAAGAAGATGAAAGAAGAAAACGAGTGGAAACAGAGAGAGTTTGAATTGCAAGAAAAGAAGATGGAGCGAGAATTGCAAGAAAAGAAGATGGAGAGAGAATTAGAATTAGAGAAGGAGAGAATGAGGATGGATAAGGAAATACAATTGAAGAAATTGGAAGTGGGTGCGAGTGGTCAGAACTCAACTCCAGGAGGGGCTCATCGAAGCCGAATGCGTGGCCTATAAGGCTGACAGGGATCAGTGGCCATCTCTGTTATCGACACTGCTAGTGGGGCCTGCGTTGGAGACCTTTTATAGCATCTCATTAGAAGAAAGGGCAGATTACGACAAAGTAAAGAAAAGGTTGCTCCGGAAGTTCCGTCTGACTGCTGACGGTTACCGGCCGCGTTTTAAAAACGCGATGCCAAGCGCAGACCAGGACTTCGAGGACTTTATCTCAAAGATAAAGCTCCTGCTAAATAGATGGATTGAAATGGAGGGAATTCCTAAGGACTATAATGGCTTGCTAGACTTGGTGCTACGAGACAAAGTGCTGTCCTCGTGTTCTAGTGAGTTGGTTGCGTTTTTTCAGGAACGTCAACCAAAGGACATTGAGTACATGGCCCAATTGGGGCACCATTATGTCCTGGCCCATCCGGGCAAACCCATTCAGAAGTCGGGTCTGTCAGATGACATAGTTGCCAGTGTCGGCAAAGTTCAGCGCCATCCTTGGCGAAATCAGTCAGGCAATGTAGACAGGGACCAAGAGCAGAAGTATGAGAGGCCCTCCAGTCCCTATCAGCCGCGTAGAGGAAACTATGGGAATTTTAGATTTCATAGGAACGGTCAGCCGAGTTGGCAGAACCGACAATTTAAAAGTAATAGCGACGGAGAGGAGCGCCAAGCGCGTAAAGAAGTACGTTTTGAGGATTCTCGGGACGAAGACCGGTTTTGGTATAAAACCAAACATCACAAGCAGAGGAGTGGTTCCTGAGAGAGTCGATCTTCTGACTCTGATGCGGGGTCTTCGTCATCGAAAAGCTCCAACAAAGGTTCACGCGATGAGAAGAAGAAAGAGCGTATGTGTTCCAATTGTGGTGGCAAGAATCATTGCGCTGACAGGTGCCCCACCCCAATAGAACACGTGAATTCTGCGTTTGTGTTGGACACAATTAATAGTGAAGACTGTGCGGGGTGTCGCTGTCTGTTCCACGCAAACGAGAGGGTAGTGCTTCAATTCGGGCATGCGGCATCATGTCTATCGGCAGTTCATGAGACTCGCAAGGTGATTCTCCATGAAGGCAAGGTGGAGAATAGACCAGTCCGGGTATTGAGGGACACTGGATGCACCACAATTGGGGTGCGTCGGTCGTGTATCGACGACTCCTGCCTTACAGGCAAAACGGTAAAGTGCACCACGTTCGGGGGCAAAGTGGAGTCTTACCCCCAAGCATGTATCAATGTGGACACTCCGTTCATAACGGGGAGAGTGAACGCGTTCGTACTCGAGGATCATATTGCCGATTTAATCGGCGGCAATGTATGCGGAGTGCATAGTGCCGTGGGTCTGGCTGGAGCAGAGGCTCAGCATCACCAAACTCCCATGGGGGATGACCAGAAGGTACATCGTAGACTCGGTTCGCAAGCACCAAATGACTTGATTAGGAGAAGTAGGAACTTATACGAGAGTCCGAAAGCTAATGATCGCACAGTTTGGGTGCGGAACGTTCCCCTGAGTGCGAGTTGGCGCACACTCAGAAGAGTGTTTGATGAGGTCGCACCGGTTAGATTCGTGGAGATATTGTCGTTGCGCGACAATACCAAAATGGCACGGGTGACTTTTGCGAATAGTTGGGGTGCGCGTAAGGCAGTTAGGCAGAAGCATATGTCGTTGCTTCAGAACCATCTGCTAATAGTCCAGCAATAGCTAGGGTTAGATTTCGGTTTCGTGTTCAGTAAGATGTTTCGGTTCATGCGAACCGAACCTTAGAGTCTGACTCATGCCCCCAGTTCTATTCTGATATGAATATCTGAGTATTGTAAATTTGTAGATATCATGTGATACTTTTGCGATTGTCTGGGCGGTGTCTAAGTTGGCACGATACCTGTTGGGGACGCATTTTTTTCTCCAAGCAGATCACAAACCACTGCTATTTTTCAGTCGGCTAAATCCACCAGTGCTAAGTTGACACGCTGGGCATTATTGCTGCAGCAATTCAACTTTACTATTCTACCAATTCAGGGAGTACATAACATTGTAGCGGATGTCCTGTCCAGATTATGAGATTGGTGTGGGACTGGAGCATCCGTAGAGAGTATTTACATTGATTTTTGGAAGAAGTGTATTATAATCATTATAGTTGATGTTTATGAAGATGTATTATGTTATATGATTTATGTGTCATGATGCCATAAAGGCAATATGTATAAAATTATAGTCAACGCATGTTTAAATCATGTTATAATATCATGTATTTTTATAGCGTGTAAAAAGGATTCTTTATACTATGAGATGATGTCTTGTTATGGATGCTTCGATATGAATAATTAATATGTAACATATATTGTATTTGGTAGACCAGGTCTGTACAGTCGTTGTTATTTTTCACGACTACCAGTACCTGGGATGATTAGCTCATGCTCATATTGTCTGTAGTGATATCCTCAATACAATCGATAAATTAGATAAAACATTATAGAGTATAAAGTCAAAATAAGGTAGAAATAAAATATTTGGTTGCGATTAGCTTCTTCTCCGCGCCTGCAAACATATCGCTTTCAATAGGCCTTACTGTAGAAGCAAATCGAGGCGTACTTTTTGTTCTAGACGGAATGAGAGACAAGAAGGAGGGGAAAGGAGAGACAGAAGAATGCTACCATCAGAAGGCGTTGTTTGGAATAAAAAATTGTAACGAACGCGCGAGATGGCTTTTGGCAGATTTGAAAATACGACACAAGGCCAATACTTGCATCACCTTATATTCTTACTTACTTAGTCGTTCCCCTTCTACCGTGAGGTGTAGAGGTTTGGAAGAGAGAGCGCCAGACTATCCTATCGGCTGTCTACCTCCTGGCCTGGTTCCATTCTAGTCCTCAGTCCTTCAAAGATTTTCTAATGTTGTCCTCCCAGTGGACTCTGGGTCGTCCTCGGGGTCTGGATCCTTGGCTCTTTGTTTCCCATGCTTGTCGGGGTATCCGATCTTCTCCCATTCTGCAGACATGGCCAAACCATCTTAATTGGGACTGTTGTCCTAATAAATGATTTGTATTTATATTCACGCGGTGGAAATGTATAAACACACACACCGCTCTCATTTCCTGTATTGTAGCGTAAATTCTGACGAAACACATGCATTGTCGTCTTAGTTTGAAATAAAGCGTTGGAGAGAAGGGAAAAAGATGGTGGATTTCTAGATTCAAATAATATTGACGACTAACATGGAAAAAATATGGAAATACGAATTATAATACTTAGGGCCATAAAACTTGGATAGTTTTGGGGAATAGGATCTCCTGATCAATAATATATTTTAATTTACAAAATCGTCCACTAAATAACCAAGATATTGCAATAATACTATATATTCTAGGACAGACTGACGAACGCTCATGCCTGCTTATTTGGCCATAACATTTTTTTTGAACGCATTTTTGAAATGAAGAAGAAGAGGGTACATGTAATTTGATTGGGTGTAGTAGAAAGAGGGAGAGAGGTTATTGGTTGGCCCGAAACTAAAAATATATTTTGGCAAAGTAAAGCCTAAAGCAGACTAACCAACGTACCGAAAAACACACAGTATTTTTGCAGTGGGTTTGTTTTTACTTTGAATTCAAAACTTGATAGACGCCGATTTCTATTGGCCAGCGTAGGGGATATTGAGAAAAAAATTGGAAGGCTGGACGCCATTTGTAGAAAATTGTTCCCTTAAACAGGTCGATTGATAGACCAGAAGTTTGACTTG
This sequence comes from Oreohelix idahoensis, assembly GCA_024509875.1. Lineage (NCBI taxonomy): Eukaryota > Metazoa > Mollusca > Gastropoda > Stylommatophora > Oreohelicidae > Oreohelix > Oreohelix idahoensis. The sequence goes on along the minus strand of JAMPIV010020796.1, from coordinate 235,387 downwards.
CTTCACCATATAATGAAGACATAACTAAAGAAATGCAGTCAAAGTCTAGGAGCGGCACAGCTAAATTTGTGCCAAATCATCGTACCTGTGTGTATTTCATTGAATTTGTGGTAAGAACGAAATTATTAATATTTTATTTAAAAATTTGAGTGTGAGATACTGCCATATGAAAAATATTTTACGACTGTAAGTACATAGGTCCCTAGCAGACTTATGCAGGGCCTATAGGTTGATCCATCATAAAACAAACTACCAGAGATGTAGAGCCAAAAGATTACATAGGTTGTCAGCAAGGATCATATCACCCATCATATTTGATGGAAAAAGATCAAGGATAATGGCAGAGGTGTTGCAGCCATTAAGGGAGAGGAAAAAGAAAACTAGTACAAGTTGTTCCATCAATCTAGATTGGATGAGCTGGCTTGGTCAAAGAGATCTGACCCTGTTCTTTTATTTTGAATGTATTATTAATTGTGAAGTTGGTGGATTAGATATTATGTTAAGACAAACCAAAATCTTCATGTTGCAGGGTTTTTTTCACTGGCACTATGCTAGGGCCAGCTTCCTGAATATTATAAAAATTGTGACAGTGGAGTGTGCTGTAGTGGTACAAGCTCTCTACCATTGGAACGGTAGTCTTGGTACAAGCTCTCTACCAAGATTGCCCCAGGATAAGTGCATAAGACCTGGCACGGAACTATTCATCACCTATCCACCATACAATAATATAACTATATAAACTAAAATCCATTTCCACCAAATAAAGTGAACAGAATATTTGTGAATAAAGACAGGGAATGATGTAAAACCCCCAACCCGCCATCTAGTACCAGTTAAACAGTAGTAGAGATATATTAACACCATTATTAGAATTTAAATTATGTGCTTGTACAGACTACCCCTTTTGTTTAATTGAAATTGCATATATATATATAAATTGATTTCATTTGATTTTGATAGTCCTGACCAAAAAAATATTAGGTTCAGGACTAAATAAATGGTAAAAAGATTTGTTGAATACCAAATTTAAAACACTGTGTTAGTTGAGTTGATCATAGAATTTAATATCTGTGTGTGTGTGTGTGTGTTTGTGTATTGGGTTACCATCACACCACACTTACATTACCCTAGACATTTAGGCATAGTCACCATTTATTCTAAGTGTAAAATATACCTCTGAGTGAGATCTTAGGGTAGTAGCAGAAAGGTTCCATGAGAACACACCCCATAAATTGTCAGACTCAGGGGCCTTCACAGCTTGACCTCACTCAGTTACAAATTAAATACAACACCAACATTCATAACATCTAAACCCACCACATATATTGGGTAGCTCGCTCCGGGATTTAAAATTATCATTTATTATAAAATTCAATATTGTATCACTATTGTCCCTAGAGGTTAAAAATATCCTATAATAAAGATAAAAGTACTTTAAGGTGGAAATTAACAGTTGATGAATTGTCACGGCCAGTAGTTAATTAATTAATCATAGTTGGTACTTTGTTTATTAGAGTTTACATTTTTCTTAGAACATTATTAAAGTTGCTTAAGACAGAATGGCAGACTTGGCCAAGTTTAGATCTGCTGCTGTGCAGACTGCAAGAGAGATGGGTATGGATGGGCCAGAGCTGGTCCAGTATGTAACCTCAGAGTGTGACAAATTTATTGATAGGGAAGATAGGAAGTTAGCCGCAGAAAGGAAATTAGAGTTAGACAGATTAGCTGAAGAGAAGAAAATTGAGGCAGAGAAAGAAATTAAAAGGATGCAAATTGAGGCTGAAGAAAAACGACTGCAAAGGGAAGCAGAAGAAAAAAGATTAGAAAGAGAAGCAGAAGAATAAAGATTAGAAATGGAAGCAGAAGATAAGAGATTACAGATGGAGCATGAGTTACGACTAAGGGAGTTAGAGTTTCAAGGCCATGCTCTCGAAATTAGCAACAGCCCCTCTGCATCCGATGCCACTACCAGTCAGGGTGCCTCCAACTCAGCCATGGGGTTCCATTTAGATCATTTTGTTGAAAAAGATGATGACATCGAATAATTTTTAAGCAGATTTGAGGTATTAGCCACCACCTATGGGTTGGAAAAAGAAAGGTGGAGTTTAAAGTTATCCCAGGGTCTTAGGGGAACATCTTATGAAGTGTTTGCAAAGATGAGCAGGGATGACCAAGACAATTATGACATGTTAAAGCAGGCTTTGTTGTTAAGATATGCGAAGAATGGTGAATTTTATCGTAAGAAGTTTAGAAATGCCAAACTTTTGTCTGGGGAGACATACCACCAATTCTCTGCCAGATTGGAAACATATTTGGAGAAATGGACTGCTCTGGGGAAGACCCAAGATCTTAAAGAGATGATCATGATAGAGCAATTAAGAGAGTCCATGGCTCCAGACTTGAGAAGGTTTCTCATGGAACAAGGTGCAGAGAGGTTGGGTGAGGTATTAAATGTCGCAGAGAGGTATCAGGCGGCCCAGGCAGAAGTGGCTGGCACTAAGAAGAAGCATGTAGAAAATTATAGGGCCCCAGAAAACTCTAATAAATTTGAAAATAAAGATCAGGGAAACCGAGGTAAACCCAACTTTGATAGGCCAAGAGTTGACTATCGAGATAGAAACCCACAGTTAAATGACCGAAAATATGATGAAAGAAAACCTTTCCACCAAGGAAAGTTATGGTGTAAGAGGGACACTCATAACACCAACGTTTGTAAAAAGAAACCTTCTACCTTCGCTCCTTTGAAAACGGGGAACAAGGGATTAAAGGACAAACACGCTGGACAGCAGGAACCTAATCACCCCCCCCCCCCCCAGTTTGTGAAGATGTTGCATGCAATGGGGTCACCATAAGGTGCCTTTATGATACTGGATAAGATTTTGATTCTGTTTTGAGTTCTCACCTAGTAAACCCAGATCAGTATACCACAGAAACCGTGGAGATACAAGGGGCAACTAAGGACTAGCAACCATGACACTTCCCATCGCAAGAATAACTGTGAAAACTCGCTATGTGGAAGGAGTAATCAAAGCAGCAGTGATAAACGAACCCATCTACCCTCTGATATTGGGGTGTCGTTATGTCTTCTTGGGGAATCCCAAGAGACCTGTGATCATGGCAACAGTGCAGACCAGATCACAGTCAAAGAAGGAGGAGGATAATCCTATAAATACTCATCCAGAGGAGATGAGGAAGGCACAGGCTGAGGACAGATCACTCAAGCCGTGTTTTAAGAAATTGCCTAAATGCCATACACCTCCAACCAAAGGAGACTACTATATGAAGAATAAATTGATCTATAGGAAGGCTGGAACTGGTTCAAATGGTCACGGACAGCTGGTTCTTCCCACTTCATATAGGGAGAAAGTGATGGAGTTAGGACATGCGATCCCCTTCAGTGGTCATATGGGGATCAGCGCAACAGGACAGCGTATAGCTTGTCATTATTTCTGGCCAGGGATAACGGAAGATATAAAGAGATATGTAAAATCCTGTCCAGAATGCCAAAGGGTAGCTCCAAAGCATTGGACTGCCCCAGCAACTCTAGGGGAGATGCCCATAGTGGGAACACCTTTTGAGAGAGTTGCAGTGGATATTGTGGGACCTCTCACTCGGACCAAGAGGAGGAACAGTTACATCCTCACTCTGGTGGACACTTGTTCTATGTGAGGAGAGGTGGTAGCCCTGTCGTCAATCGATTCGAAGCATGTGGCAGAGGCATTACTCACTATATTCACGAGGTTAGGATTCCCGCATCAAATCTTGACTGATAACGGTTCACAGTTCAAGGGGAAACTAACGGAAGAAGTTTTTAGGTTATTCCAAGCCAAGCACTTTCACTGTAGTCCGTATCACCCCCCAGGGGAACGGCCAGGTAGAGAGGTTCAACGGGACCCTCATTTCTATCCTGCGAAAGCTGGCACATGAAAAATCTGATACGTGGGACCAATACGTACCTGCTGCGTTGTTTGCGTATCGGGAAGTTCCACACAATTCGACCGGAATGGCACCGGCAACTCTGCTATTTGGCAGACCAATCAAAGGTCCATTGGAACCCTTATTGAGGACGTGGACTGATGAGAAGGCAGAAGAGACTGTTACCTCATCATATCAATATGTGAACGAGCTGACCACTCGTCTTAAAACTGGCTGGAAACTTGCTAATGATAATTTGAGACAAGCCAGGAAAAAACATGCTGCATATTATAATAAGAAAACGAAGGATAGGGAACTGGCTGTGGGAGAGAAGGTGCTTCTTCTACATACGGCAGCAGTCACAAATTGCGAATTGGATGGCAAGGTCCATATACAGTTCTAGAGAAGCTGTCTAGAACTAACTACAAGATAGATAAAAAGGGGAAAGAGAAGATCTATCGTGTGAACCTTCTAAAGAAATATCTGGACAGACAAATCCAGGAAGGAACACACTTAATGACCTTGTCTATCGCAACGGAGATGAAAAATGAACCACTCGCCTCTCACGAATACCCCTAAACCCCTGTGAGACAGCTGCACAGGTAAAAGTCAGTAAACACTTGACGAAAAATCAGAGGGAGTGGGTTCAAAAGGTTCTGGATGAACATACAGACGTGTTAACGGACAAACCGGGGCACACCAATTTGTTGGAATATGATATGAAACTACTAGACCCAACACCCATCTGTATGAGAGCCTATCCTATTCCGTTCGCTAAGGAAAAAGCTATGAAAGAGGAGATAGATTATTTGTTGAAAGAAGGGATTATTTCTCACAGTGAATCTCCTTATAACTCTAGTGTGGTTTTGTTGAGGAAACCATCTGGAGAACATATACTGTGCATAGATTACAGGAAACTGCATGCTGTCACAGAAGGTCACGTGGATCCATTACCTGATACAAATCAACTATTTGCCAGGCTGAACAAGGCAAAATATTTTTCGAAGGTGGATCTGAGCAAAGGCTATTATCAAATTCCAGTAAAGCCTGAGGTTCGACCTTATTTAGCATTTAGCACCTCGGAAGGACATTATGAGTTCAACATGTTGCCGTTTGGGTTGAAAAATGCCCCGAGTGTGTTTTCTAGGATGATGCGAAAATTGTTGGATCCCCTGAAAAATCCATGTATTACGAATTTCATGGATGATATCCTCATCGCTACTGAAACATTTGAGGAACACGTTAACTCTTTGAATATGTTATTTGATAGATTCAGAGAGGCAAACTTGACTGCTAGACCAACCAAATGTTGTATTGGATGTAAAGAGTTGGAGTTCTTGGGACATACGGTATATCAGGGAAGCATGACCCCTGACCACAAGAACCTAGAGAAATTACAAAGAGCACCGAGGCCACAGACAAAGAAAGATGTGCGATCTTTTGTGTCGTTGTGTGGATTTTACCAGAAGTACATTAAAAATTTAAACTCTATATGTGCTCCTCTGACAGATTTAACTCGTACGGGAAATCCTGATAAAATTACCTGGTCAGCGCAGTGTGAATTGGCATACCAAGAGTTAAAAGAAAAACTCACAAGCAAGCCTATATTGAAATTGCCTGACTTGAGTCAAGAATTTGTTGTGAGAACGGACGCAAGTAACGTGGGCTTAGGGGCCACATTGTTACAGAGGTCCACCTCACAAGATGGGGAACTGAACCCAGTCGCTTATGCTAGCCGCAAGTTGAACAAAGCGGAACAAAACTATTCAACAAGTGAGAAAGAGTGTTTAGCTTTAATCTGGGCTATAAAAAAGTTCCAGATCTATCTCTATGGTAGAACATTCGTGGTCCAAACGGATCATCAGCCGCTCGTATTTCTGTCATAGGCAAAGCATGAAAATGCTCGGTTATTACGATGGTCGTTGCTCATACAGCCTTATTCATTCACTATTGAATACATTCCCGGGTCGCAAAATGTTGGTGCCGATTTTTTGAGTAGACACCCTTTTGACGAAAATCAGAGTATTCAAAAGGCCTAAGGAGCAAATTTGATCTATGTGTATTTCGGATTATGAACTTGCATCAGATAACATGTTCTTAAGTGGGGAGATGTGTAGTGATATCCTAAATACAATAGATAAATTAGATAAAACATTATAGAGTATAAAGTCAAAATAAGGTAGAAACAAAATATTTGGTTGCGATTAGCTTCTTCGCCCCGCCTGCAAACATATCGCTTTCAATAGGCCTTACTGTAGAAACGAATCGAGGCGTACTTTTTGTTCTAGACGGAATGAGAGACAAGAAGGAGGGGAAAGGAGAGACAGAAGAATGCTACTAGCAGCACGCGTTGTTTGGAATCAAAAATTGTAACGAACGCGCGAGATGGCTTTTGGCAGATTTGAAAATACGACGCAAGGCCAATACTTGCATCGCCTTATATTCATTCACGCAGTGGAAATGTATAAACACACACACAGCTCTCATTTCCTGTATTGTAGCGTAAATTTTGACGAAACACAGACATTGTCGTTTTAGTTTGAAAAAAAGCGCTAGAAAGAGGGGGAAAAGATGGTGGATTTCTAGATTTAAATAATATTGACGACTAACATGGAAATAATATGGAAATACGAAATATAATACTTAGGGCCATAAAACTTGGATAGTTTTGGGGAATAGGATCTCCTGATCAATAATATATTTTAATTTACAAAATCTTCCACTAAATAACCAAGATATTGCAATAATACTATATATTCTAGGACAGACTGACGAACACTCATGCCTGCTTATTTGGCCATAACATTTTTTCGAACGCATTTTTGAAATGAGGAAGAAGAGGGTACATGTAATTTGATTGGGTGTAGCAGAAAGAGGGAGAGAGGTTATTGGTTGGCCCGAAACTAAAAATATGTTTTGGCAAAGTAAAGCCTAAGGCAGACTAACCAACGTACCGAAAACCACACAGTATTTTTGCAGTGGGGTTTTTAACTTTGAATTCAAAATTTGATAGACGCCGATTTCTATTGGCCAGCGTAGGGGATATTGAGAAAAAAAATTGGAAGGCTGGACGCCATTTGAAGAGAAACGTTCCCTTAAACAGGTCGATTGATAGACCAGAAGTTTGACTTGCTTCACCATATAATGAAGACATAACTAAAGAAAAGCAGTCATAGTCTAGCAGCGGCACAGCTAAATTTGTGCCAAATCATCGTACCTGTGTGTATTTCATTGAATTTGTGGTAAGAACGAAATTATTAATATTTTATTTAAAAATTTGAGTGTGAGATACTGCCATTTGAAAAAATATTTTACGACTGTAAGTACATAGGTCCCTAGCAGACTTATGCAGGGCCTAGATGTTGATCCATCATATAACAAACTACCAGAGATGTAGAACCAAAAGATTACATAGGTTGTCATCAAGGATCATATCACCCATCATATTTTATGGAAAAAGATCAAGGATAATGGCAGAGGTGTTGCAGCCATTAGGGGAGAGGAAAAATAAAACTGGTACAAGTTATTCCATCAATCTAGATTGGATGAGCTGGGTTGGTCAGAGAGATCTGACCCTGTTCTTTTATTTTGAATGTATTATTAATTGTGAAGTTGGTGGATTAGATATTATGTTAAGACAAACCAAAATCTTCATGTTGCAGGTTTTTTTTTTACTGGCACTATGCTAGTGCCAGCTTTCTGAATATTATAAAAAGTGTGACAGTGGAGTGTGCTGTAGTGGTACAAGCTCTCTACCACTGGAACGGTAGTCTTGGTACAAGCTCTCTACCAAGATTGCCCCAGGAAGATTGAGACAGTGGCCGTTGGCCGGAAAGACAACTATTATCTAGCTTCACGTGCCAGATAAGTGCATAAGACCTGGAACGGAACTATTCATCAACTATCCACCATACAATAATATAACTATATAAACTAAAATCCATTTCCACCAAATAAAGTGAACAGAATATTTGTGAATAAAGACAGGGGATGATGTAAAACCCCCAACCCGCCATCTAGTACCAGTTAAACAGTTGTATAGATATATTAACACCATTATTAGAATTAAATTATGTGCTTGGACAATTTGTCCCTTTTGTTTAATTGAAATTGCATATATATATAAATTGATTTCATTTGATTTTGATAGTCCTGACCAAAATAATATTAGGTTCAGGACTAAATAAATTGTAAAAAGATTTGTTAAATACCAAATTTAAAACACTGTGTTAGTTGAGTTACACAATGGGCTAATCACCTGTTTGTCAAACATTTTGATTACATGTCTTGCCCAGGAGCCTTGTGCTCTTTGGGTCACCTCTACACTTCATTTTACGGGGTAGAAGAGGTTCCGAAGAAGAGAGAGTTAGTTGAGTTGATCATAGAATTTAATATCTGTGTGTGTGTGTGTGTGTTTGTGTATTGGGTTACCATCACACCACACTTACATTACCTTAGACATTTAGACGTAGTCATCATTTATTCTAAGTGTAAAATATACCTCTGAGTGAGATCTTAGGGTGGTAGCAGAAAGGTTCCCTGAGAACACCCCATAAATTGTCAGACTCAGGGGCCTTCACAGATTGACCTCACTCAGTTACAAATTAAATACAACACCAACATTCATAACATCTAAACCCACCACATTGTCTTTAGTACTTAGCATGAGAAGGCATGAACGACAATGGTGCTGGACGACTTTGGCACTCTCTAGCTAGATGAGGAGGTGCCGTTTCGGCATTCTGTTCGTCATACTCCGAAAGGGGTTGGGCGTTACTCCACCGGTGGAAGAAAACTTCGTTTTTTTTAAGGGGGGGGGGGGGGGGGGGGGGGGTGGATGTCACAGTATATATGATCGACAAAATATTAAGTTGGTCACGCTGAAGAGTGACAACCCTGATACAAATTTGAAACCCGTTTTGGTCATGTGACCTGGACGGAAGTGCGCACGAATTCGGGCGCAAAAAGTTAGTTTAGCTTCTGGTCATCGACCAGGAGAGGTCGCTTTGTTGTTCCCTGTCAGCATTTTGCTTTGATATTGGATGCCATTGTTGTTCTCGATGGTGTTTGTCATTTATTCATGTGGTCAAGATTAGTTTGCCTATTTTCTAGAACGGTGGTGTAGTTTCTAGTAGCATTTTTCGTAGACCATTGATGAGAAGTCATTTGTATTTCAGTATGGCTTTATCATAGTGCAGGACTTAGCCGGTGAGCGAAAGTCATTGTGTTGTTTACTCAGTATGACATACCCGCGAGTTTTGATAATGATAGATTGAGTTGTTGATTATTGCAAGTTATATTGTCATTTCTGTTGCATTGTATTGCATATGTATTTCTAGCCGGGTGTGGCTTCATTGTGTGCATTGTTATTAAAGGGAACTTAACCTGTTACGAGTGTTATGGTGAATCTATGTCAGCTATTGCATACTGTGGTCGTATCCTTAGATAATGAGCCAGAGAGTATAGATTATCATGTGTTAAATCCACAGTGTGAATAGGTTGCTTCTGACACTTATCATATTTGGGAGCTTCAGTGAGCAAGAGAGACGTTCTGCTTTAGCCTTGATAGGCATTGAACGTCAGGAAACTTAAATAACGAATTTTGATGACATTACTGATCATGTTGCATTAGCTAAAGTTAGAAAAATCAATTTTTAGTGTAACATTCTAAATCATTTTAAATATCTAGTAAAATAAACAGTCAATTCTTTTGTTGTTTTCTGAATTTTTTCTTAACACCAGTTACAATTTTTATTGACGCACTGGTAGTTTTTGCAATATCTAAAATGAATTAGCATTGACAAAGTGAGAAGTAAAAACGTGGTTATAGTTATAAACATATACTAGCAATAATATAAGTTTCATTTTTTTAAACAATAAAAGCGTATTTTGTTTTCATTATTTTGTAACTGGTAACAAATGAAGTACGTTCGATATTTCGTTAAGCCTGTAGCCAGTGCATCCGATTTTAACAGGCATTTCTGCCGGGTTGCCTTTTTCAGCTTTTGACTGTCCTCAGCCTACCTGCAAGGCAGCATGTGGTTTGAAATCAAAGTTTTCCCTTTCCAAGGCTTCGTCTACCCTGATAATTCTGGTTTTAGAGTACCAGAACTCGCTCTTAGCTCCTTCTCCTGTTAGTTAAAACAGGGCCGCCACGAGAAGACCAGGGAGCTGAACTATGCTGCCAGAGGCTATATATTGCGCATGTCTTTGGAGCATTTACACGAGGTTTAGAGCTCGTCTTCAACTCCACTCCCGGCACTTTGGACACAAGCATAACTTATGAAGAGGCCAAGAGTTTTATCAAGAGCAGATACAGGAGCAAGTGTGAAGCAGAGCATCCCGGCCACCAACAAATGATACATATTACCAGCTTAACGGTATTGAACAAGTGGTAATCTTCAGACATCGCACAGGCCACAACTGATTGGCATACCATCTATTCAACTAGCTAAAGATAGGAGCCTCTTACTTACTTACTTACTTACTTAGTCGTTCCCCTTCTACCGTGAGGTGTAGAGGTTTGGAAGAGAGAGCGCCAGACTATCCTATCGGCTGTCTTCCTCCTGGCCTGGTTCCATTCTAGTCCTCGGCCCTTCAAAGATTGTCTAATGTTGTCCTCCCAGCGGACTCTGGGTCGTCCTGGGGGTCTGGATCCCTGGCTCTTTGTTTCCCATGCTTATCGTGGTAGCCGATCTTCTCCCATTCTGCAGGCATGGCCAAACCATCTTAGTTGGGACTGTTCTACTTGGGTCTGCAGGGGGTGGGATTTTAGGCCTTGACGTATCGTCTGGTTGCGGACCATGTCTCTTCTTGTTACTTCAACCAACTTCCTCAGATACCTCATTTCTGAGGTTTAGATCTGGCTTTTGTGGGTTGTAGTCATTGCCCATGACTCGCATCCATATGTCAAGACTGGGACATAGGTGTAGCGGTATACAACCATCTTCGTTTTCTTACCAACTTCTCTCTTGCTGAGGAATCCTCGATTTATGGCCTGAAAAAGTCTCCCAGCTGCTGCTTTTCGAGTAGCCAACTTTTCTTTGATGCCTCCCTTTCGGTCTATAATAGCTCCCAGGTATTTAAAGTGGTCGACCTGCTCCAGGACCTGTTCTTCCAGCTTAATCTGATGTCTTCTTTCTTCTCGTGATATCACCATGGATTTTGTTTTAGAACTGCTTATGACCATCCCTCTCTTCTCCAGCTCTTCCTTCCAGACTTGCAGGTTAGATTGCAGATGTGCCTCTGATTTGATAGGAACATCTGATGAGTGTAACTGTGTCACCGATAAAATTACTGCTGAACATCTACTTCAAAGGTTCCAAAAATTGGAGCAACAGAGAAAGCACAAATGGTCACCACCACTACCATTCCTAGAAAAACTCTACAGAGATACCAACAGCCTTAAGCTGACCACTGCTTTCTTTAAACATATTTAAGTCGACGTATAAAAGTGAACGAAGAAGAGGATGTAACCGGCATTATAACGATTAACAAGTTTAAGTACCAATATAAGTTTTTAGCCAGAATTTTAAAGCGCAGTTTTTAAAGGGCGCCGTTTTTTTATCTGCCCTGGGCGCCATCAACCCTAGTTATGCCACTGTGGGTGGGTCACCCGTTTGCTCCTTTAGTATCAACTGTAACTGCCAGATAAGTAAGTTTACCTACCATGGTGTCACGTTTAGACTGCCTATGTTAAAATTTGTTTTCTTTCAAAAGTCATTACAGCTGTTGCTTTCGGGCAGTCTTCAACTACTTTTACTCCTAAATCGAGCTGTGGGGTAGCTGCTCTTCAGTGTTATACAGACCAGGCGGATGCGATGAACAGCAAATTCGATGCCACAGACTTTACTAGTGCTTGCCAGTAAGTACTTGCTTTGAAAACTATGTTAATGCTTGCCAGGAAGTACTTGATTCGAAAACTGTGATAGTGCTTATTAAAAAGTACTTGCTTTGACAACTGTGCTAGAGTTCGCAAACTCTCTATCAGTCATTACTGCACTCAGGAATAATAATAAAAGCAATGAATTAGACAGCCTGCAGATGCACTAATGGAAACCAGCTATGAATTTTTTTTTAAAGTAAACGTACAGTGGATCTCTGTCCACTGCAAGATAATGGATATGAGACGGCAGATAAACTCGCCAAAATAGGGGGAAATAAAATTAAAACATAAGACAGGGCGATATATGAAGATATTAAAGCAAAATTATCAGAAATAACTATAGAGAAAAATGGCGTAAGAAACATCAAGAGTCCGATACTACAGAACCATACCATACATTACCAAGAAGTGATCAAGTGATAATTTACATACTATTATAAGAACCGGCCATTGAAGACTCAGATACCATCTGTTCAACAAGCTGAAAACCGGACAGACAGATATATGCTAGAGTGGGGTGGGCAAACAAACAGTAGAATGTGCGCTCCAAAACGGTTGACTCCACGAGAGGAGCAGGGGTGGTTTCGTGGCTTTCTCCAACCTAGTTCAGGGAGAAACTGTATGGTGACGAGAGAAATATATACAGGTGCTTGTCATTATGAATGTGCATAGTTATTATTCAGCATCATTTACTATTCAGCTCCTCAAGAAGTATAGATCTTCACCATCTTGTGCCAAATCCTCATGTCCCGTGCCATTAGCTCAAAGTCTTTTCCATGTCTTCCTTATCCTTTTCCTTTGTCTCCGATTCTCCTCTCCGTGTGTTTTTATGTCTCCGTGTACTTCATTTACCATGGAGATTCCAGAACAAGGACTGCCTTGTAATGCTATCAACAAGTTTCCTTAACGTATTTCTTACCGATCACCAGCGTCTTCTTCTCGTGTCTTGGTTACAGTAGCACGTTATTGTTTAGTGCTTAACTATTGTCAACTTAAAACTGCTAATGCTTACCAGTAGTGCGTGTTACAATATATTTTCTTTCTTCTGCCCTTCAGTTGCTCCTTGTGCAGTAAAGACTCGCAGACGTCATGGAGTGCTATCATGTTGTATTTCTTTGAGGTATTTGTCATCTCGATCAATCTGCTCGTGTGTCATCTTCTACTCCTAGTCGCTTCAATTTTGACATTATCTGCCCAGAACGTAAGGAAACCATTTTTTTCCCATATATTCCTTATGTGGTTATCCTCATCAATTTTTTTCATTATCGCTCCTTGTGTAGCCACTGCAACTGGTCCATTAGAGGAAGCCTGCACTAAACTATTCACATTTTATCGAAGCCGTAGATTCTTTAGCAGTTTGCTTTACATGATTAAGTTGCCAGTTCCAGGCACAACCTCATGTTAGTCCTTCTATTCTGCACACGCACCTGTTTATGAAAGTGTAACTTCTGGATTGTTGTTTTTGTTGTTCTCCACGTTTTAAGCAGTAGAATAGGACCGATTTGACATCGGTAACATACAATTATAAGTAAACGGGACAACCAGTATACACATGCACCATCCCAGTACACGCAATTAAACATACCAGTAAACATACACTAGACAACTTTTACATTTAATTATTAATTAAATATTTCATTAATTTCCCGTTTCGCTCCTTCTGGAGCATGGAGCTGCAGCTGGCTGCCGTAAAGGTAGCCTGCAGTAAAGCATTCATGCAGTCATGTAACGGTTGTTTCTACTGCAGCTAGTTTTTATATGATGAGATTATCAGCCCCAATGCACAACCTCATCTTAGTCGCCACTTACGACATGCCTGAGGTAGCAGTAGGCATATTCTTTCCCTGTCGCCCCAGAGACTCACGGGGAAATATACGGGGCACATACATATACAACATATAGTAAACATATTTGAGACATACTAGCACGTACGTAGGAAATATGAAAGCTTATACATAAATATTATACCATAAACTTCATCATCATTGGGGTGGTCGCTCAGAGGTATGGCGTCCGCTTCTAATTCTAAAGGTACCGGGTTCGCTTCCAGCACAAGGAATATAATTGAAGGAGTTGTCCGTGTGCAATGAAGATGGTCCTTAAAAACCCAAAGCAAACCAAACCAAACCAGTCATCATCATTCCTTGAGCTTCCAAAGGAATAAAGGTCTGCAAAAAAACTCAATCCATATCTCATGTCCCGTGCCATCAGCTCAAAGTCTGTTCACGTCTTCCTCACCTGTTTCATTTCTCTCTCTCTCTCTCTCTTACTCTGAGGATTATGGAACATAATATACTATAATACAAACTGATTGTGCCCCATGTAGTCCCCCGGGGGATGGGGTCTTTTATGAGATAAAGAAAGAATAGGTCTACATGCTTCCTCAAGCGTGCAGTACAGGGTAAAAGGGTAAAGGATCCTGTTACACGCCCATTGAGGCATATTAAGAACATGGTATTAGGCCCATATTTCCTTGACCAATGGCACACTAGGGTTGATGTGGTCAACATCACGCCGGCCGCCTTAACTTTCCCAGATTTGCGCTGGTACCTAATTCATGAGGCTGGGTCAACCCTGGAGCCGTTTGCGGTCTAAAAAATCCCCGCCCCAACTGGGGATCGAACCGTGGACCACCGAGCTAGGAAGCCACTGCGCTACCGCGGCTCCTGAAGCATGTAGTAAGATGCGGGTAATATGAGGCTGTGCATGAGGCTGACAAAAACATGACGTAAAACAGCTTGCTACATAAACTATTACCGCAAGAGCACACAGATACCTTCTTGCAAGGGGACTAGCTGCATAATAGGAGTTTGGCTCGATTTGGTGAGGCGCCCCGTTCAACCTAGACACAAGGTCCGTTGGTTATATTAGGGCGCGACTAAATATAAAAGACCTTGTGGTCTGATGTTGTAGCTGCAGTAACACAAAGTAACAAAGATTGGAACGATGACTTACTGATTTTATTGCTGTCTTTTGTCGCAGGATTTATAAGACAATCCTCCTGTGTATGCACGATGCTGGAGACTGTACAACAGATGTAGATTTTATGGTTGTCCGTCAAGGGTTAACTAATGACCAGGATGGTATTTGTGGTAGGTTGCATCGTCACCGTGAAAATCATTACCATCATCATCATCACCATCATCATCACCATGGTCATCACCATCATCATCAGCACCATTATCACCATCACCATCATCATCAAGATCATCACCATGATCATCACGATCATCACCATTATCATCCCCATCACCATTGTCACATCACCATCATAATCATCACCACCATCATCATCACCACCATCATCATCACCACCATCATTATCACCACTGTCATCATTACCATCATCTTCAATAATGTCGTCATCATAATCATACTGATTGTTGGCACCATTAACATAAAAGTCATTATTATCACGATCATTAACAGCATCGCTAATATGACAATGAAAAACTTAAGTATTTTATAATTAGTCTACTTATCATAATATGCCATATTAAACAAATAGATATAATTTAGATGGAATTGCAGCTCGGTGATGAAGATTAGAAATCCAGCGTCCAATAAAGGGAAGGCACAAAAAATTTGCGGCAGCAAGTCTTTGTTAACGAAAGTAAGGAAGAGTTGTTCAGTGCCATGTAGAGTCAATCCTGACAAACGAAAAAGCATCGTGGACAATTAGCAATCGGGAAAGAAAATTCCAGGATGCCACAGAGATATGGTTTGGTGGAGTATGTTAAAAATACCAAAAACAGCTTAAAGAGTGATGAGGGTTTTCTAAAAGAAGCCTGCGTGAAAGAGAAACTTATTATTCACATTAGTAGAATCAATCTACTTTACGTGAGCATGTCGTGGGGAGAAGACAATTGGAATGTAATATGACGACAGGAAAGATTGGAGGCAAAAGAAATAGAGGACGACAAAGATTGGAGATTCGGGACAGTTTGATATCGTAGCATGGACAAAAATCAACAACTAAATTGAAAGACAGCACTGGGGATAGGAGGCTGTGGAGATGCATGGTCACCACACCAGCTGGCATGGTCCGTAAGTTTTCAGATACAGGCTATATTAACATATAAAATAAATTTTTATAGAAACAGAAGATTAAAAAAGTCTTGGCGCAGATGTTTAATTAAACCAGGTTAGCTTCGAAAAGCCACGCATTATTTTAGGCTAAGCTTCGCTTCGTAACGCCAAGCATTGGTCACGTGATTTCCCACCAATGGTGAAGCTCAGTCCTTTTTTTGCTTCCCCCGGAATGAACGAGAGATGAAGCCATTTTTTTAGTCAGTAATGAATATGGAGCGGTGGAGATAAGACGTAATTCTCTTTGCTCAGTGATATTCTATAGAGGAGATTGACTTCGCACAATTAAAGCAACTGTGTAATTTTGAAACGTAGAATAATTTGTTTGTGAATTCATGAAAACTGTAAGTAGTGCTAAGAATTGCATGCAATAACTGTTAGAGCCCACAGTCATAACTGAAACGGAGCTACGCTCGAAAACTGGGTAAAGAATTGTAAACCCAGGCATATATCTGAACCTTTTACCAAGAATGAAGGTCCTTAAGCTGAGAGAAAGTCAAACTAAGGAATACTAATGAATAAGAGAAAGTTTGGCTCTTCATTGAAATGAAGAGATAAGAAAAACGTGAAATCTAGACCACATTAACAAATAAACGAAGGAACACTAGAAGGATAGAGGAGCCACGCCATGTTTTAGCAACTTGAAAAGATTACGAGATGCAATAAGGAATATTGCATCATTAAAATAATGCATTGACTTTTTATGCTTGTTTATTAAATGTCAACATGCTATTATGCAAATTTGGTGTGGTTACCATTTGACTTAACCCAGTTCATGCTGCGAAAATTGCAGAAACTCAAAGATTGCAATTAGAAATATGCATCGATGTTGGGAAAACACATACAACTTGGTGCCCGTGATCAGTCCTCATTAAAAAGGTATTGAGCAGGAGGAAAACACCTTAGAAGCAATACAATTTGGTGCCGTATGACCAGTCCTCTAAAAAAGAGCAGAAGCGAAGATGGATCAATTAATGGAAAATTTTCAACAGCTTGGTGTGGACCAACAACAACAACAACCACAGAACCAACCTGTAAATGCACAACCGTTGCAGCCCCCAGTCAATCCAAATATGGAGGAACCCACATTGATAGCGCTACAGCGCCTTACTGAGAACTTAGAAAAGAATAGCAATTATGCAAAATTATCCCAAGTTAGGTCCATAGTACAACCATTCGAGGGAGATAAGAAGAAATTCAGGAGATGGTTGGCCGACATAGACAAATTTGCGGCAATAGCAGAAACAACAAATGATGAAGAGAAAAAGAAAATCGCTCTGTTAGGTTCTGATTCGTACGTGACTGATTTTTTTAAGAAGGAGGTCCCAGCAGTACCCCACAGAAACCTACGAGTCCCTAAAAAAAGAGCTCACCCAGAGATATGGGGAAATCATAGACAAAATGCATGCTTGGTCAGTCCTTAGAAGCATGAAACAGGAAAGAGATGAATCGGTACAACTTTTTGGAGATCGATTCCTCAATATGGCAGAAGAGGCATTTTGCGGAGAAATCCCTACCACACCTGATGTAGAAATACAGTTAGTGGGGATATTTGCCGATGGCCTTAGAGCGGAAAATATCAGAAGGCATCTTATTAGAAAAGACACCAAGACTATTGCTGAAACAATCCAAGCAGCAATACAGGAAGAAAATCTTCACCGAAGGTTCCAACAAAGAGCAGGTAGGGAACCCCGACCAGAATATAGGGACTATGATGAGCATGAGCATATGGAAGTTGACCATACCAGGAGGCAATGGACTCGCCCACGAATACGTGATGATAGACCCCGCAATTATAGACCCCCCACACAGAGGCAAAACGACGTCAATAATGTCAATACAAACGGATGCTTTACATGCGGTAGGCTCGGACATGGTTACAAGTCCTGTAGAGCAAATTACAATCATGCACCACCCAGAAGAGGAGGTCACCAAACACAACAACCCACACCACCCCCACGTGATTACACCAGAAATCAGTATACCAGAGGCGCACCTCAACCCCTCATGCGTCAGGGAAACGGCCTCGCCACTCACTAAACAGGACCGTTAGTGAGGGCAACAATCACAGAAACTGGTCCAAAACAAAAGAAACAACACAGAACAGAAATTGTCAAGTGGGCCCATCCAGTAAAATACAATATGAAGAAATGTTGCATGATGGAACTAAAATACATCCGGACCCCAGTTCCTGCATCATGTCTATACAGGGCCAACAATATAGGGCACTGGTAGATACAGGAGCATCCATGTCGTGGAATATTCTAATCCACATATATAAATTATCAAGTAAATATAAAGCCTAATAAATACATATAATAAATAAAGGAAGAAGAATGGTAAAGAACAGTGCTGTCACAATGACTGTACTCGAAATCCCCTTGTTTTCTACTGCGTATGCAAATTGTAACGTTTCACGTTGATATTAAAGGCCTTCTGCAACATACACGCGTTTCCCAAACACACAATAAAATGTGCTGCCTTTCTAAGAAAAACCTTGAAATATGCAAGTTGACCTAAATTTTAAATTCCATTCATGTCTTTTTCTACACTATGTTACCAAGATCAAAAGACAGATGGACAAAAGGATAGCGAGAAGGGAGAGGCAGAAAGGCGAACACTAAACACGCTTCGCGCGATACACAAATGCTGCCATCACGCGTGTAAGACTACATGCACTAACTTTTTTTCAGACGGACAGTGATAAAATACATTACCCATCCCAGAGTTAGGTTTATAAATCATGAAAAACTCTTTATTAGAAAGATAAACATTAGATGGGTTTACGTTTGAAAACATTAACAGTACCCAGACAGCACATCTTCGAAACAGGAGGTAGAAAATTTGGCATATTTTTGAACGCAGCCACGTAGCTCTTTTAAATTTGGATATTTGGGTTCCTTAGGGCTTGCTGACAAATAATTGTAAAACGTTACGCAAATAGTCCAGGAATTAATAAATTATACCCAAAATAAAATATTGGGGGTGCCTGACAGCATAAAATCATTTCTGCTCATAAAAATTTTTTTATAACGTGTTTGAAAAAAATCTTACGTTACAGAATTAGCCTACCATGTAAACTCCAAATTGATTGGAGCGCAACAAATGAAAGACTAACCACGATTGGTCGGGCTATAAATACTATCTTTCGTTGTTAGGGGGAGACGTGAAAAGGTAACATTTTTTTCAAACACTTGTCGAAACGTGGCCTCATTGGCTAGACTCGCTGATATACTCACTTAGGAGCGTTAGTTCGAGACCACTAGTGCAAATAATCTTGATAAAGCAACAGTGCGTTGAAGCCAGCTCATATTTGTGTTAAATAAAAGCCAGGAACATAAGCAGATGGGAATTTGTGCCAGTAATTGTGCCAGAATTCATTGCTAATCAACGTATCTGTGTTTATTTCCATGAAATTGTGGTAAGCTTGAACCATTCAGTATCTTTTAATGAAAATTGAATGTAAATTGTTAATTTATGCCTGTATATATATGTGTAGTTCAGTGGCAAACAGGAGATAAAGCCTATAATGCTCCAGCCTGAACAGAGGGTGTGGGAGGGAAGTAAAACGGCATGGAATGGCCAAATAGTACACTGACACCTGGATGATTGATTAGACAGAAATAATGCTGGAAGTGCAGAGGCGTGGTAACCATTAAGGAGGTAAATACTGGTATAAAGTATTTCAGATGAAGCTGACAGTTGGCCTAACGCTCTGAACTCAATGTTTGTGTTGTATTGTGCTCAGTGTAGAACTAGAGTATCAATTAGTTATGAAGTAGAAGGTACCCATCTTGTTTTCAGGGACCAGTGGTCTTGATGGTATTGAGCAGCACCTGGTCAGAGCTTTGCTGAATCCAGAGTCGGACAGCATACTCCTTGGTCCATTTAGCTATCAGTGAGGTGTCTCCAGAGCCCAGAGGAGAATTCGAGCAGAGGAGTCCTTCCCTGCCGCCATCACGCAAGATAAGCTGATTTGGCCAGCTGAGCTCAACATTATGTCCCCTCATCTTGAAATAACTTTGTAAAAATAACATTCAGAGGGGAATTTAATTGTCTTAATATCAGGAACTGAGAACATCTCCAATAATAGTCCCAAAAGAAAACTATTGAGATCATGATGACAAATACCAACAGAGCTTGAACAAAACAAAACCAGTATTACCTCATATTACCACTACACAACTGACACACATAGGATATTTTTAATAATATATGTCACTACAATATTCACATTGATAAAGTCTGTACATATACTTGTAATTAAAATTGATTGTGATTCCTGGTTCCTTTGTATTTGAATCAGGACACATATACCTTTATGATAACCATGAATACATATTGTTATTTGAAAAGTTATCAATGACTCCTTAAGATATTCTCATAGAGTGTTATATGTATGTGAGTGTCACAGTGTTGTCAAGAGTAGTGGATTAAATTAAATTGTTTATCTGTCTGTTGTTGTGACTTACACTTCATCATACACATACCCTAGACACCTAACGTAGTCATCACACTATTCCAGAATAATTCTGACTGAGATATATAGATATGTGGTAGCAAGTAAGGTTATCTATAATACACTACTCTTAATAGATATAGATACCTTCACAGCTGATCTCAGTCAGTACACTAAGTCCCCTATAAATATTTATAACATCCCACTTCACCACATATATTGGGGGCTCGTCCGGGATTTTGAATCTTTCCCTATTAAAAATATTGGGGGTAATTCACTTCAGGGAATATAAGAATTAAAAGGTATCCTTGGGTGGAATTAAATAAGGTTGAGCTCACGGTGCCTGTGTTGTCCATTAGATATATTTAGAGATTAAATTGTTGGTTAGACATTGTATAAACTTACCTGATAGACAATGGCGGACCTAGCCAAATTTCGATCTGCTGCTGTACAGACTGCAAAAGAGTTAGGATTAGATGGGCAAGTTATGGTTGCCTATGTCACTACGGAATGTGATAAATTTATTGAACGCGAAGAAAGAAGATTAGAAAAAGAGGCCGAAAGAAAGTTAGAGGCTGAGACTAAGAGGTTGCAAGCTGAGGCTGAGACTAAGAGGTTGCAGATTGAGGCTGAGGCTAAGAAATTGGAGGCAGAAAGAGAAGACAAAAGATTAGCTGCAGAAAGGGAAGAGAAGAAATTAGCTGCAGAAAGGGAAGAGAGGAAATTAGCTGTAGAAAGGGAAGCAGAAGATAAAAGATTACAAAGGGAACATGAGTTACGACTAAGGGAGTTTGAGTTTCAAGGCCATGCTCCTGAAAATGGTGCCAGTCCCTTTGCCTCTGATGCTAAGGTTACTCAAGGAGCCTCAACCTCAGCTATGAATTTTCATTTAGATCATTTTGTTGAGAAAGACGATGATATAGAGAGCTACCTAAATAGGTATGAGCTATTAGCTACCACGTATGGGTTAGAGAGAGAAAGGTGGAGCTTAAAGTTATCTCAGGGACTTCGTGGGGCAGCTTATGAAGTTTTTGCAAAAATGAGCAGAGGTGATCAGGAAAATTATGACATGCTAAAGCAGGCTCTTTTGTTAAGGTATGAAAAGAATGCAGAATTTTATAGGAAAAAATTTAGGAATGCTAAACTACTGTCAGGTGAAACCTATCACCAGTTCTCTGCACGAATAGAGACATACTTGGAGAAATGGACTTCTCTGGGGAAAACCCAATATCTTAAGGAAATGGTTCCTTATAGAGCAACTAAGAGAGTCCATGGCTCCAGACCTGAGAAAGTTTCTCATGGAACAAGGTGCAGAGAGGCTGGGTGAGTTGCTAAATGTTGCTGAAAGGTATCAAGCAGCTCAAGCAGAGGTAACAGGTAATAAAAAGAAACAAGTGGATAACTTTAGGGCACCACAGAACTTTAATAAATTTGATCCTAAGGATCAAAATAAAGGTAAGCACCAATTTGATAGGCCACGGTATGACAATAAAAATAAATTCCCACAATTCGATGAAAGGAAATATGATGAAAGAAAATCTTTCAACCAAGGAAAAAGGTGGTGTAAAAATTGTAAGATGAACAATCATGACACTGACCATTGTAGAAGGAAACCTCCTCATTTTGCTGCTATGACATCGGGGAAAAAGGAAAAGAAGGGCAAACCTGAAGAATTACAGGAACCATACCACCCCCCAGTGTGTGAAGATGTCATCTGTAATGGTGTCACTATAAGATGTTTATATGATACCGGTTTGGATTACGATTCCGTTGTGAGTTCTCACCTGGTGCAGGCCGATCAATACACCACGGAAACAGTGGAGATTCAAACTGCAACCAAGGATGTAGCTACCATGACACTTCCCGTCGCCCGAATAAAAGTGAAAACGCGATATGTGGAAGGAATCATAAAAGCAGCAGTGATAAATGAGCCAATCTACCCTCTAATATTGGGGTGTAGATATGTCTTCTTGGGGAATCCCAAGAGACCTGTGATATTGGCAACAGTGCAGACCAGATCACAGTCAAAGAAGGAGGAGGATAATCCCATAAATACTCACCCAGATGAGATGAGGAAGGCACAGGCTGAGGACAAAACACTCAAGCCATGTTTCAAGAAGTTGCCCAAATCTCATACACCTCCAGGCAAGGGAGAGTTTTATATGAAGAACAAACTGATATATAGGAAGGCTGGATCTGAATCCAATGGTCACGGACAGCTGGTCCTTCCCACTTCATATAGGACTAAAGTGTTGGAACTAGGACATGCGATTCCCTTCAGTGGTCATATGGGAATCAGCGCAACAGGACAGCGAATAGCTTGTCACTATTTCTGGCCAGGAATAACTGAAGATATCAAACGATATGTAAAATCCTGTCCAGAGTGCCAACGAGTAGCACCTAAACATTGGACTGCACCAGCAACTCTGGGGGAAATGCAAAAAGTGGGAACACCCTTTGAGAGAGTTGCCGTGGATCTTGTGGGACCTCTCACCCGAACCAAGAGAAGGAACAGCTACATTCTGACTCTGGTGGACACTTGTTCTATGTGGGGAGAGGCAGTAGCCCTGTCATCGATTGATTCAAAACATGTGGCAGAGGCATTGCTCACAATTTTCACCAGGTTAGGCTTTCCCAACCAAATCTTGACTGATAATGGCTCTCAGTTCAAGGGGAAACTAACTGAAGAAGTTTTCAGGATCTTCCAGGCCAAACACTTCCATTGTAGTGTGTATCATCCCCAAGGGAACGGCCAAGTGGAAAGATTTAACGGCACATTGATGTCGATCCTGAGAAAGTTGGCACACGAAAAACCAGATACATGGGACCAGTACCTGCACGCCGCCCTCTTTGCTTATCGGGAGGTACCCCATAGTTCAACCGGTATGGCCCCGGCAACATTATTGTTTGGAAGGCCAATAAAAGGTCCACTCGAAGCTATGTTAAGAACGTGGACTGATGAAAAGGCAGAGGAAAACATTACATCTTCATACCAATATGTGAATGAGCTGACCACTCGGTTAAAAAACTGGCTGGAAACTTGCCAATGAAAATTTGAAACAAGCCAGGAAGAAACATGCTGCCTATTATAACAGGAAGGCGAAAGACAGAAATTTGGCTGTGGGAGAGAAAGTACTGCTTCTTTTGCCTGGGAGTCAGAATAAGTTACAAATTGGATGGCAGGGTCCATATACAGTTTTAGAGAAGGTGTCTAGAACAAATTATAAGATAGATAAGAAGGGGAAAGAAAAAAATCTATCATGTGAATCTCCTGAAGAAATATTTGGAAAGAGAACATCAGGAAGAGACACACTTGTTGACCTTGTCCATCGCCATGGAGATGAAAAAGGAACCACTTTCATCATTTGAATATCCATTACACCCCTGTGAGACAGCAGCACAGGTGAAAATCAGTACACATTTAACGAAAACTCAGAAAGAGAGAGTGCAACAGGTTCTAAATAATCATGCAGAGGTGTTAACAGACCGACCAGGGCATACAAACCTATTGGAATATGATATGAAACTAATAGACTCCACACCTGTCTGTATGAAACCATATTCGATTCCGTTTGCTAAGGAAAAGCTTTGAAGGAAGAGATAGACTATCTATTGAAGGAAGGAATTATTTCGCACAGTGAGTCTTCGTATAGTTCCGGTGTTGTACTCTTAAGGAAGCCCTCGGGAGAACATAGACTCTGTATAGATTACAGGAGACTGAATGCTATTACAGAAGGACAGGTGGATCCATTGCCGGATACAAATCAGCTGTTTGCCAGACTAAATAAAGCTAAATATTTCTCAAAAGTGGATCTGAGTAAAGGATACTATCAGATTCCAGTAAAGCCTGAGGTTAGACCATACCTAGCTTTTAGTACCTCAGAAGGACACTATGAGTTTAATAGATTGCCATTTGGATTGAAGAATGCGCCTAGTGTCTTCTCTAGAATGATGAGAAAATTATTGGATCCTCTGAATAAGCCCTGTATAACAAATTTTATGGATGATATCCTTATAGCAACAGAAACATTTGAGGAACACATTGACTCTCTGAACATGCTGTTTGATCGACTTAGGGAGGCAAATTTAACAGCCCGACCAACCAAATGTTGCGTTGGATGTAAAGAATTGGAAATTTTGGGACACACAGTTTATCAGGGAAACATGACCCCTGACCCAAAGAATTTAGAGAAACTACAGAAAGCCCCGAGACCACAAACCAAGAAGGACGTGAGATCCTTTGTCTCATTATGTGGTTTCTACCAGAAGTATATCAAAAACTTTAATTCCATATGTGCACCGTTAACTGAATTGACACGTAAAGGACATCCAGATCGCATTACATGGACACCACAATGTGAAATGACTTACCAAGAATTGAAGGAAAAGCTCACAAGTAAACCCATTTTAAAATTACCTGACTTAAGTCAAGAATTCATAGTAAGGACGGATGCAAGTAATATTGGGTTAGGTGCAACTCTACTACAGAAATCAGATGCATTGGATGGGGAATTAAGCCCAGTGGCATATGCTAGCAGAAAGTTGAATAAAGCTGAAATCAACTACTCAACTAGCGAAAAAGAATGTCTTGCAGTAATATGGGCGATAAAGAAATTCAATATTTATCTATATGGGAAGGCATTTAAGTTGCAAACAGACCACAAACCGTTATCGTTTCTAGCACAGGCTAGGCATGAGAACTCCAGGTTACTCCGATGGTCTTTACTTTTGGCTCCATATAATTTTAGCATTGAGTATATATCTGGAAAAACAAATTTGGGAGCGGATTTTTTAAGCCGCCATCCGTGTGATGAGAATCACCGTAAACCCCAGAAATAATAATAAATTTCTCTATGTGAATATAGAATAAAGGACTGACATATAATGTCTGTTTTAAGAGGGGAGGTGTCGTGGAATATTCTAATCCACATATATAAATTATCAAGTAAATATAAAGCCTAATAAATACATATAATAAATAAAGGAAGAAGAATGGTAAAGAACAGTGCTGTCACAATGACTGTACTCGAAATCCCCCTTGTTTTCTACTGCGTATGCAAATTGTAACGTTTCACGTTGATATTAAAGGCCTTCTGCAACATACACGCGTTTCCCAAACACACAATAAAATGTGCTGCCTTTCTAAGAAAAACCTTGAAATATGCAAGTTGACCTAAATTTTAAATTCCATTCATGTCTTTTTCTACACTATGTTACCAAGATCAAAAGACAGATGGACAAAAGGATAGCGAGAAGGGAGAGGCAGAAAGCCGAACACTAAACACGCTTCGCGCGATACACAAATGCTGCCATCACGCGTGTAAGACTACATGCACTAACTTTTTTTCAGACGGACAGTGATAAAATACATTACCCATCCCAGAGTTAGGTTTATAAATCATAAAAAACGCTTATTAGAAAAGATAACATTAGATGGGTTTACGGTTGAAAACATAACAGTACCCAGACAGCACATCTTCGAAACAGGAGGTAGAAAATACATATTTTGAACGCAGCCACGTAGCTCTTTTAAATTTGGATATTTGGGTTCCTTAGGGCTTGCTGACAAAGAATATGTAAAACGTTACGCAAATAGTCCAGGAATTAATAAATTATACCCAAAATAAAATAGTGGGGATGCCTGACAGCATGGAATCATTTCTGCTCATAAAATTTTTTTATAACGTGTTTGAAAAAAATCTTACGTTACAGAATTAGCCTACCATGTAAACTCCAAATTGATTGGAGCGCAACAAATGAAAGACTAACCACGATTGGTCGGGCTATAAATACTATCTTTCGTTGTTAGGGGAGACGTGAAAAGGTAACATTTTTTTCAAACACTTGTCGAAACGTGGCCTCATTGGCTAGACTCGCTGATATACTCACTTAGGAGCGTTAGTTCGAGACCACTAGTGCAAATAATCTTGATAAAGCAACAGTGCGTTGAAGCCAGCTCATATTTGTGTTAAATAAAAGCCTGGAACATAAGCAGATGGGAATTTGTGCCAGTAATTGTGCCAGAATTCATTGCTAATCAACGTATCTGTGTTTATTTCCATGAAATTGTGGTAAGCTTGAACCATTCAGTATCTTTTAATGAAAATTGAATGTAAATTGTTAATTTATGCCTGTATATATATGTGTAGTTCAGTGGCAAACAGGAGATAAAGCCTATAATGCTCCAGCCTGAACAGAGGGTGTCGGAGGGAAGTAAAACGGCATGGAATGGCCAAATAGTACACTGACACCTGGATGATTGATTAGACAGAAATAATGCTGGAAGTGCAGAGGCGTGGTAACCATTAAGAGGGTAAATACTGGTATAAAGTATTTCAGATGAAGCTGACAGTTGGCCTAACGCTCTGAACTCAATGTTTGTGTTGTATTGTGCTCAGTGTAGAACTAGAGTATCAATTAGTTATGAAGTAGAAGGTACATCCTTCTTGTTTTCAGGGACCGTGGTCTTGATGGTACTGAGCAGCACCTGGTCAGAGCTTTGCTGAATCCAGAGTCGGACAGCATACTCCTTGGTCCATTTAGCTATCAGTGAGGTGTCTCCAGAGCCCAGAGGAGAATTCGAGCAGAGGAGTCCTTCCCTGCCGCCATCACGCAAGATAAGCTGATTTGGCCAGCTGAGCTCAACATTATGTCCCCTCATCTTGAAATGACTTTGTAAAAATAACATTCAGAGGGGAATTTAATTGTCTTAATATCAGGAACTGAGAACATCTCCAATACTAGTCCCAAAAGACAAACTATTGAAGTCATGATGACAAATACCAACAGAGCTTGAACAAAACAAAACCAGTATTACCTCATATTACCACTACACAACTGACACACATAGGATATTTTTAATAATATATGTCACTACAATATTCACATTGATAAAGTCTGTACATATACTTGTAATTAAAATTGATTGTGATTCCTGGTTCCTTTGTATTTGAATCAGGACACATATACCTTTATGATGACAATGAATACATATTGTTATTTGAAAAGTTATCAGTGACTCCTTAAGATATTCTCATAGAGTGTTATATGTATGTGAGTGTCACAGTGTTGTCAAGAGTAGTGGATTAAATTAAATTGTTTATCTGTCTGTTGTTGTGACTTACACTTCATCATACACATACCCTAGACACATAACGTAGTCATCACACTATTCCAGAATAATTCTGACTGAGATATATAGATATGTGGTAGCAAGTAAGGTTATCTATAATACACTACTCTTAATAGATATAGATACCTTCACAGCTGATCTCAGTCAGTACACTAAGTCCCCTATAAATATTTATAACATCCCACTTCACCACAATCCATCAGCCTTATTAGGTTCCAGCTGTTCAAGAAGATCCAACACTTAGTACGATTTCAACCGTCAAAAACACACCTAGCTTCAGTCACGGGACAAAGACTAAATTCAGTTGGGACAGCATGGCTAAAATTTTCCTTAGGCGAAACAAATTTTGAACACCCATTTGTCATTACTAAAGGAATGTCTAGAAATCTTATCCTAGGGAGAGATTTTTTTAACAAACACAAAGTTCGAATATACTATGACCTCCACAAAATCAAAGTCAACAATACGTACATAGATCTCCAGGACGATATCCACATAGCGTCTTTGGTAAGGATTACAGCTCCCATAACGGTGGCTCCAAACTCCCTGGTCATAGCAAAAGGCAGAGTAAAAAATTCTGAGTACATAACACCAGGGCAATCAATTCAAGTACAGCCCCTAGCAGAAGAAAGCATTATTGATGACCCATTGTTGCAAATTACAGAGGGAATCGCTGAAGTCTCGAAGTCCAGAGATTTCCCCATCATGATATTGAATATGTCAGGAAAAACTACCACTATAAAAAGAGGCACAGTTGTAGCGCAAGTGGATACGTCAACAATAAGACAAACCAAAACCAATAGAGACCATCCACAAATTGTCTCAACCACTCCCACTGGACATAATTGCACGAAATCGCAGTACAAATAACCATAGTACAGGGAAAGTAAACAGTTATAAGGCTTATGCAGAAAAAGGCAGTAACATCAGTCACAGTCATGTTACACCACAGCATACCCTACCCAGATGGCAGAAACGAACCAGTCCATACATAAGAAGAGAAAGGCCACAGTATGAAAATGACTATAATTACTCATTCTTGCGCCCCAGCACACCAAGAGAAAAGATGAAGTGCTGTATATCACAGAGTAACAGAGAAACAGAAATTGTCTTGCCAGGAGGATATCCAAAGCGACAAGACAGTGATACATGCCCCATGGAGTATCAATATAACTCAAAAACAGGTGGATATGATAAAGTCCCAAAACCAATTGAAATTTCCGAAGAAAAGGAAGAATTCTTATATGACTATACCACAGGAGGATACTATAGCAGCAAAGTTGGAAACAGAAAGAATGAAAAATTTTCGCCCAGGGAAAGAAGACAGCCCTATAGCACAAACAGAAGAAATACAGTAACGTACGCGGATAAGCGCAGTTACGACAGAAATAATCAGAAAAAATGGCACAACAACGACTACCCCAGAAATATAATAAGAAATGAATATACAGTAAATGCAGTGACAAATGGAAATGCACACAGTACATGGCAGAGGAGACAGTACCAAGCACAGCCCAATGAACGGCAAAGAACTACGCAAAAGAAAGCCACATACCAGGAGCAGAGATTTTCACAAGATGCAAGAAAAATGTCCCAAAATTATGGGAATGAAACGGAGGCATCAAGACAGACCAGAGATATCATAGCAGATCATAAATACAGAGAGAGAATAGCTCAGTTACTTGCAACCCTGAATGCCACAGAAGATAATAAGCAACGTTTGAAAACGTTTGTAGAAAAGCACCAAGATGTATTCGCACTCAATGACATGGAATTAGGCAGAACTAACACTGTCACAATGGACATTCAAACAACCACAGAGGAGCCAATACATATGAAACCCTATCATACGCCCTTGAAAAATAGAGAACTCGTGGAAAGGTCTATAAATGAAATGCTACAGGCAGGAATCATCGAAAGATCCCGTTCCCAATGGTCCTCACCCATAGTGATCGTAACAAAGAAAGACGGCTCCAGTCGCTTTTGCTGCGACTACCGTGCCCTTAACAAAATCACAAAAGTCATTTCCTACNCCCTCCCCAGGATAGACGAACTACTTGCGACGTTAGGAAAGTCTACATACTTTACCACACTTGATGCAAGGTCAGGCTTTTGGTGCATCCCCATGACACCTGAGGCAAAACAGAAATCCACATTCTGTTCACATATGGGAAGCTTTTTTTGGAATGTTATGCCATTTGGTCTAAAAGGATCTCCAGCAACATATGTGTCACTCATGGATGAAGTGTTAAAGGGTCTACATCCATTTGCCCTGGCATACATAGACGATATCCTGATACATACCGCAGACACGATGGAAGACCACCTCCGCAAGGTTGAAACAGTGTTTGATAGACTCAGGCATCACCAAATAAAGTTAAAACTGTCGAAGTGTGAGTTTCTAAAGACAGAAACAAAATATTTAGGCTTTGTCATCAATAGACATGGCGTCAGACCTGATGAAGATAAAGTCAAAGCCATAAGAGAAATGCCTAGCCCCAAGACGGTGAGACAAACACGCTCATTTATTGGTACAATAGGGTACTATAAGGACGCCACATCATCAATTTCTCCAGAGCAGCAGAGCCTTTGATAGCCCTTACCCGCAAGTATGCACGCTTCAAATGGACAGAAGACTGCCAGAGATCCTTTGAGTATCTAAAAAATGCCCTAACCACCATCCCACTGCTTGGACATCCAGATATTTCTCAGCCCATGATACTATATGCCGATGCCTCAGATAACGCAATTGGTGCTTGTTTGGTCCAACCTGTACTAGAAGATGAAACACCCATCCTACCAAACATTCCAAATGAGAAACCCATTGCATTCCTATCCCACGCATTGTCAAAGTCACAAAAAACGGTGGACCACCACTGAGAAAGAAGCATATGCTATTCACTATGCAGTACAAAAGTTTGACTTTTACGCCAGAGGAACTAAACTCATTATAAGAACTGATCATCAACCTTTGGTTAACTGGCTCACCAAAACACAAGAACAGCCAAAGAAGTTACAGACATGGGCAATGAATTTACAGTCCTACGACACCACTATCGAACATATCCCAGGCGAAATGAACACCTGTGCAGACCTCTTATCCAGGATTAAATATGATGATGAAACTGAAGTGAAAACAAATAGAGTCAAAAATGATGGCACATCCTCAGAGATTGACGATAATGCTAAAGAAATTAATGAAATTACTTCATCAAGTCGAAGAAGTACCTCAGATTCCGCCACTCAAGTAGAAGAAGAAAGCCAAGAGATGTTTGACATGAGAGTAGAACAAGCGAAAGATGCAGAAATTGTCAAGCTGCTCACATACGTGAAAGAAAACCCAACAAAAAGTAAAGATTTTACAGTACACCCAACGGATGGAATTCTATACTATATTGATCAGAAACAAGAAGGGACACTAAGAAAAGTCATTCCAGCACATCTAGTCCAGAAGTATTGCTACAGTTTCATGATAACAACGGGCACATGGGAAGAGACAAAACAATTGATGTCATAAAGAAAAGGTATTATTGGCAAACTTTCTACAAGGACATTACAGAATATGTAGCCACCTGTAGAACATGTAAATTGAGAAACATGAAGCCACATTTAATTCCCCTTCAAGAAATGCAACCTTCCCATTACCCCATGCAAACAGTGAGCATTGACTTATCAGGTCCTTACCCACTCACCCAATCAGGCAACAAATACCTCCTGCACATAGTTGACCAATACTCTGTTTGGCCAGAAAGTTACCCACTCAGTGATGCCACATCGCAGTCCATCACGCAAATTTTTTTACAAGAATTCATTCCCAGGCATGGCTGTCCAAAACGAATCATTTCAGACAACGGTAAACAGTTTATAGGTAACCCATTTAAAGCCACCTTACACCAGCTGAATATTGAGCATACTACAACCACTTATTATTGCCCAAATGCAAATGGCAGAAATGAACGCATGCACGCCACCCTACATGATATTATTAGCAAATATATCAAGGGGAACCACCAATACTGGGACCTATACATTAACCAAGCTCTTGAAGCCATCCGAGTAAACGTGAACGATACCACAGGAATGTCACCCTTTCTCATGCTATACGGAAGAGAAAAAAACTTTCCGTTAGACAACCTACTTCGCCCACAAAGAAAATACATGGGAGAAGACCCCATCGAAATAATCCTTCAAGAAAAGTATAAAGCTCACCAGATTGCACAACGAAATACGCAGAAGGCATTTCACAAGAAACAGAAACAACATGATAAATCAGCCAAGCTACCAACATACAAAATAGGAGACAGAGTATACTACAAGAAACATGTACGCAGTTCAAAATTCGATGACCGATGGTTAGATGGCTACAAAATCATGAAACAAACTACGCCTGTAAACTTCATTATTTGGAATGAAGAGAAACAACACCAAACAAAAGCTCACGTAAAACAAATAAAAAATTGATAATCACCGGCCCATTCCGCCTCTGACGACAAATACAAGACCAGTCAGAAAAGCCACCCTAAATTATAATCCATCCAGCACAGATTCGTCTGACATATCAGAGTCAGAGACGACAGACTCTGAATTTTACCAAGACGACCACATACCCAGACCACCCACAGATGAAATACATCGAGCAAGACAACAACGGGACTCGTCCGAAAGCGAAGAAGATATCCCACCTCTTGAAGTGCGTAATCGACTCCAGGACAGAGACCTGCGCATTAGAAATCAAGAAATAATGCTTCAGACGTCACACGATGATAACAACCAAGCACCATATATCCACACTCAAACTTACTCCCGCAGTGATAAATCGTCAGCTGATACCTATCACACCCCCAGTTCAGGCAGTTCTAGTTTTAACACTAGTGAAAACCAAACACTGCTATACCACAAGAACAAGATTGCTCGTTCAAAACAATCAGATCCTGAAGAAACTATACCCAAGCAGATTGTTGAACCCATATACCAGCGATCTGTATGGAGTCGAAACAGAACAAGACAGCATAGATTTGTCAGACCCCAACGAACATAATGACAGAAAAATGGTAGAATTATACCAACAAGAAACAGACATTGATACAGCTAGTTCCATTGAAACCAGTGATGCGGATAGTACATTATTTGTACCAGTCAGCTCCAGTGTCAAACGCGCCTATAAAACAGAATCTGATGACTCAATCCCTAGCAACAAAATTCCGCGTATACAGCACAACTATATCAGACGAAAGATTCTGAAGAAACGCAATCATGTTCCAAAACCAAGCCGAGAAGTGTTAGCCTCATCTCAACTAGTCAAAAACAACAGTGTGCAAATTACTGTGCCCATTGTAACGGTGCTAACGTTCAGCACAACCAGGTCAGAAGAAAAATCATGGCGAAACATATACCTGCCTCAAAACCAACAGATGTTCCAGCCATACAAACCCCTACCACAGTGAAACCATCACCGCAATCAAAAGATGTTAAGCCATCACCGCATTCGTCAATGTCCTCAGTGTCCCAACAATCAGCAAATGCAGTGTCGTCGCCTATCACACCCGTCACCACTGCTACTCAGTATGATGCTCGCCTAAGCAGTCGGGACATTGCAAGGTTAGAGATGGCAGAGAAACTGAAGGAACTACTAAAACTTTGCTGAGACACGCCCCTCAAGTCTTCAATGTACATGCCATCCCATGTACCGTCACCGCGAATGTGCACTTAATTTTTAACAATGTACTAACTCTCCCCATGTACTCTATTTTTCAGTCTTGGACAGTTCAAATGACTTGCTTACAGACTAAGATGTCAAAGCCTCACTGAGAAAGTTATTTTTTTCCAGCCTTAGAATAATGATGCCCAGAAAGAAAATCAAGACCAGCCCACGGAGGATTCTAGTTAGACATTTTATTTGGATTATTGAAATAAAGATGACACAGATGATACAATGTTCTTTGTTTACAGACACCCTTATTAGTCAGACAGTTTTTGATATTCAGAATGTTACACAACTTTACCTATAACACATGTGTCATACTATTCTGTTGTAACATTGATCTCTACTTTTGAAACGAATCATATTCCATGTTTCATTCACCAGACTTCTTGTCCTTGCAGATCCAGAGTCCTGTATTTTCATGCAGACACTGTACACCAGTAGTTTTGTTTTCTTACCCCATACTAATATTTCTTTGATCTATGTTATGCTAAACTCCTTTATATCTATCACCTTGATCAATCATACTGTTCATACTATGACATCTCTCAACAGCACATAATTCATACCCAAAACTAGTATTGTAGGTTATGCTATTTTTCTCCACAGGATTATTTCAAATGTACATTATTATTTTAGACCCAGATGTATATTAGTACTGTCAAAAAATTTTACTGCCTATCACAAATACCCCAATGACATTTGCGCATGCTGAATTTCTGCAAATGAAGAATCCCTTGAGAGCATTAGTATATGCTAACCCCAGATTGAACAAATTGCACCTATTTGTTGATGATGCCTTTGCCCATGTTAAAGAAATAGCATTTGCACATGCTGACCTAGCAAATGAAATACCCCATTACCGCATGATAACCACTAATGACACATGAGATGAAGAAGCAACAAGTTATATATGATGAAGATGACATTTTATATTAAGGTGAAACTTTATGTTGTCACAGCTGAGATTTTGTTGAAATGTTGATGCACAAAATCCCCCACATTAACATTGGAGGAGGAATAATCTTAGTCTTTCGTGGTTACGAGATAAGACAAGGATATAATAGAATATTTGATGAATACCATGGAACAAATCAGAGCAGATGATTGTTGCACATATGAGGACCATATTTGAAGTCATTATTGAAGGATTATCAGTAGACAAGAGACATAAATGAATTATGATAATCCCATGGAACCACAGGTACTAAGGACACAAAATGGAGATTAAATAATGGAGAAAAAAAATAATGACTGAATAATTGCTACACCCAGAGGTAAAGGAAATAGAGATACATCCACATTTTTGGAGAAGATATTTTTTTTTGATTTTTGCTCATTGCCTTTGTAATATGAACATTGTTGTATAACAAATGACTATTCCTTATCACGAATTACAGAATGTTGTAAGATAGTTAGAATAAATTGACAATGTACTATACTCATAACATACCCAGAATTACAGGAGAGAAAATAAATAAATGGTTGATGAAATTGGACATACTGAGATTTCCCGAGGATATTGGATAAGAAAATAACGTTATCCCAAGGACAGACATGTCACAGATATAGTACATGGACAATTAATAAGGATATATTTCCAGTACAGAATAAGAGGAATAGGAAGGATCCACATTTTAAAATATTGGAGCACCATGAGCGATGAATTGGACTTATAAAGGAAATGGAAATGGTACACTGTATGCAAGGATAACCAGAAATAATATGGTTAAATAGTAGTCAGAGTGCAAGGAACTTTGTCTTATAAGAATATTGTAGATTCCTCACGATCAATTGAATATTTTTTTCTTCCTTTCTATGTCACATTTTTTGAGTGATGACCCCAAAATATTTTTTCATCTCTCATATTGTCAAAAGTTCTTACATCTCAGTTAAATGTTTCCATAAATAATTGTTTGATGTGTTTTGCATAAATGTATTGCTAGATAAGGTACATAGGGAGTTACTAAGGATGAATTCTCAAGATAACAGGAGGACTAGAATAGATACAATGATATTGGTACACCATAAATGATACATTGGTGTTATGGAAAAAAAAAAAAAAGGAGACAAATATAAATTGTATACAAGGATGCCTCGAGAGTGACAACATGGATACATATTGTCAAAAGTATAAGCAGTTGTCTTAAAAGAGAAAATAAAGTAATACGGAACCCAATGTAGAAAATTCATGATGATTTGGAAACTATATTTTCTTTTCCCTTATATTTCATAAAATGATAGTAACACATTCGTCTGTTGGTTGCTGAATAATTTGATGTTTGAAAATTGATGTATGGTAAGTCAAAGAAGATCGTTGAAGAATAAATATATATATAAAATAATATTTCTAGGGAAGAGTTCACAAAAAAAAAAAAAAAAAAAAAAAAAAATAATGTATTGACAGAAAAGAAGGAATGATTAGAAATAACTGACTAATGGACAGGATCACCACCAGACGTACGGATATTAGAGACAAACATCACATATTTTGAAGAAAAAAAATGTAATATAGAACATTTTCTACAGTGACGGACTTAGAACGAGTTTATACACTTACCATTTGGAAAATGTCTATAACAAGGAAACATACAAATAAATAAATAAGGATAAGCCATGAGGTTTTAATGCTTTTATTGTGAAAAATGATTACTTATAAAAATGATGCTGGTTGTATTATCGTATGATAAATATGCATATTATGTTTAGAGATGTTTTCTACATGAAATAATGAGCAAGTGGCTCATTCACTAGAAAAAAAAAAAAAAAAAGATTTTTTTAATTCTTGCAGAATTATATATGGAGTAAATAACAGGAACAGAAAAGAGATAACACCCCCACCACATCCAAGAGAATGTAATCAACTATATTTTTGAATGAAATGTAATAGATTATGATAATCCAGCCAAGTTCTGCAAATAAGATAGTTTATTGTTCATTCCCCAGTGTTGCCACTCGTCACATTTTTTAGTGATGACCTTATGAGTGTTTTGCAGATTTTGTTAGGCAGTGTTGCCAATTTGTAAATTTGGTGAAAAATATTATGATGTGATGAATAAGTTACACTTTTTGAAGTTGATGTCCACTACTAGTTTTTTTTTACATAGCAGACGACCTCATATAGACATAGGACCCCAGTATAGGAATTAAATTAAATTTTTTTGGAAATATTTTTGGACTTAGAAAAATTTTTGAACTTTAAATTTTTCTGAAAATTTTTTTGAACTTAGAAATTTTTGGGGATGGATTTTTGTTATTGATAGTACTCAAATGTCTCCCTACGGGATACATTTGCAGGGCCCCGGGATCTGTATGTAACCGCATATACCGTAAGTTTTCAGATACAGGCTATATTAACATATAAAATAAATTTTTATAGAAACAGAAGATTAAAAAAAGTCTTGGCGCAGATGTTTAATTAAACCAGGTTAGCTTCGAAAAGCCACGCATTATTTTAGGCTAAGCTTCGCTTCGTAACGCCAAGCATTGGTCACGTGATTTCCCACCAATGGTGAAGCTCAGTCCTTTTTTTTGCTTCCCCCGGAATGAACGAGAGATGAAGCCATTTTTTTAGTCAGTAATGAATATGGAGCGGTGGAGATAAGACGTAATTCTCTTTGCTCAGTGATATTCTATAGAGGAGATTGACTTCGCACAATTAAAGCAACTGTGTAATTTTGAAACGTAGAATAATTTGTTTGTGAATTCATGAAAACTGTAAGTAGTGCTAAGAATTGCATGCAATAACTGTTAGAGCCCACAGTCATAACTGAAACGGAGCTACGCTCGAAAACTGGGTAAAGAATTGTAAACCCAGGCATATATCTGAACCTTTTACCAAGAATGAAGGTCCTTAAGCTGAGAAAAAGTCAAACTAAGGAATACTAATGAATAAGAGAAAGTTTGGCTCTTCATTGAAATGAAGAGATAAGAAAACCGTGAAATCTAGACCACATTAACAAATAAACGAAGGAACACTAGAAGGATAGAGGAGCCACGCCATGTTTTAGCAACTTGAAAAGATTACGAGATGCAATAAGGAATATTGCATCATTAAAATAATGCATTGACTTTTTATGCTTGTTTATTAAATGTCAACATGCTATTATGCAAATTTGGTGTGGTTACCATTTGACTTAACCCAGTTCTTGTTGGAAATTGAATAAACATTTGTTTCATTGAACACAAATGCTGTTGACGAATCATATGTTTGCAGTTAGCCATCATACCAATTATTAAAGGATCATGCCAAAGCTAATCGTTGCAGGTGCAACACAAATAATAACCATATGCTCTAAAAATAAAACATCATAGAGGATTGTCCCCGAACCTGGTAAATTCCTGTAAGTCTGTAGAGAGAAATCATCACCTCTAGCAGACTAGCTAGTAATCAAAATCTAATACTCTCGAGTTAAACAGCAACCCCCACTACCCTGCCCGGCCACACATCATCAAGATCATCACCATGATCATCACGATCATCACCATTATCATCCCCATCACCATTGTCACATCACCATCATAATCATCACCACCATCATCATCACCACCGTCATCATCACCACCATCATTATCACCACTGTCATCATTACCATCATCTTCAATAATGTCGTCATCATAATCATACTGATTGTTGGCACCATTAACATAAAAGTCATTATTATCACGATCATTAACAGCATCGCTAATATGACAATGAAAAACTTAAGTATTTTATAATTAGTCTACTTATCATAATATGCCATATTAAACAAATAGATATAATTTAGATGGAATTGCAGCTCGGTGATGAAGATTAGAAATCCAGCGTCCAATAAAGGGAAGGCACAAAAAATTTGCGGCAGCAAGTCTTTGTTAACGAAAGTAAGGAAGAGTTGTTCAGTGCCATGTAGAGTCAATCCTGACAAACGAAAAAGCATCGTGGACAATTAGCAATCGGGAAAGAAAATTCCAGGATGCCACAGAGATATGGTTTGGTGGAGTATGTTAAAAATACCAAAAACAGCTTAAAGAGTGATGAGGGTTTTCTAAAAGAAGCCTGCGTGAAAGGGAAACTTATTATTCACATTAGTAGAATCAATCTACTTTACGTGAGCATGTCGTGGGGAGAAGACAATTGGAATGTAATATGACGACAGGAAAGATTGGAGGCAAAAGAAATAGAGGACGACAAAGATTGGAGATTCGGGACAGTTTGATATCGTAGCATGGACAAAAATCAACAACTAAATTGAAAGACAGCACTGGGGATAGGAGGCTGTGGAGATGCATGGTCACCACACCAGCTGGCATGGTACTTGAAGAATAAGAAGGGGAAGAAGAACTATTTTTTTAATGATCTTGCCTGATATGAAATGTTATAGCACGAAGCTGTCAGTATTTCAGTCAGTAACGTCTTTTTTTTTTTTAGGTATTAAGACATAAGAATACTCATCAACCTTTATTGAGAACAAACTGCTACAGTAAGATTTGGCACGAATTACTCATCATGTATAGACATAAAAAGAGGCGTGAGACAAGGTTGCGTACTGTCCCCCGCCTATGTAATATAGACATAGAAAAAAATTTCAAACAGATACAGGAAATGCTAGGACTGAACATCGGTGGAAGACCAATAAACAACCTTAGATATTGTCGTGGAGTGGAAATAATGAATTGATTGATAGCGCGCTGCAAGAATAGTGAGAAGAAAAAAAAAAGAATCACTAGATTTGATGTTGAGTGTCTTAAGACAGCCAGGAGTAAAATAAATTTGTATATATTTTCCTTCTCTCCATGTCCACTCACGCAATTACTTTTTTTAAGAGCACCCTATCTTTCAATTTTCTATACTAGAAGAAAGATCTGTAAGAGTGAATGAGTCAGATGAGACTGAATAATCAGGAAAAGGAAGGAAGTCCGAACCAGCAAACTTAACAAAATGTTTAAGATTTATTTCTGAATATGAATAATGAATGATAAATTTTAAAAATCAATCTCAGTAGAATATCAACAGATGATCAAATTAAGACATCAACAAGTAAAATGCACACAACGGGCTGATCACCCGTTTGCCAGTCACTTCGATTACGGAAACAACAGCAAATGGGTTGATTTGCCGTTGCCCTAAAGACGCCACTAGGCGTGATGGGAGACAATGGCAAAGAAAACCTATCTGCTGTTGCCCTAAGACGCCACTAGGCGTAATGGCCACTGACTGCTTTGACGGTCGGTGGCTAAGGACGGAAGAAGAAGAAGAAGTAAAATGCATACTCAACACAAATTACTTAGTATACAACAGACCTGCTGCCACTAGGCGTCCTGGATAGTCCATCTAGCACAGAGGAGAAAAAAAAAGCTCGTGCAGATATTCTTCTCGCACCTGTTTACTGAATTTATTAAATAAAAATAGGTACATCGCTTTATCCCTGAAAAATAGAAATTAACAAAGCCCCTAATTATGGGTGTGACTATTTTATACTCCTATGTTCCGGTCATGTCTGTGTAGCGACTAGAGAATCCGTGGAAAACATGAGTACCCGCATTTCAGAGCTCTGGTGTAGATGTTTCCAATGAGGTATTACTTGCCACATGCTGCTGGCATATGACCGAGATTGAACCTGCAGTTAATGGACCAATTGTGCGCTGGACAACGTACTCTTCAGCCTGAGGTTAAGGGGTTATCACTAACTTGGCTCGTTTTATGGCACACTTGTTAGCGTGGGTTGGCGAGTTTAGTATCAGGCAAGCGTGCTGACTATCGCTGGTTACACTGCCGTCTAGAATTATAGGAGAGCCTGATGTCGATCCCCCCGGTTTTTTCGTGTTTCCTCAAACTCGTAGAAACAATTTTCTGTCTCCAGGTATTTAGCAGACGCTGACCTGTAACTGAGATGACAACACAATTATTACTATGTCTACAAATTATAAAGCCCAGGGTTAACTTGTGTTCATCATCTATGGGCATTTATTTTATTGCTAGAATGTTAACCGAATTTCCCGGTATTTTCTAGCGTTCGCTAATTGACTGCGCTTGCTCAGTCCTAGAGCGACATGTTTCGCTCGTGATCCCTGATAGGCTGCAAGTCCAGTACCAAATCACTATTGTTAATATTGGCAACCTCCGAGTTTTTAAAAAAAAATTCTAACATTCGGTTCACGCGCGCGCACACACACACACACACACACACACGCACGCACGCACGCACGCACGCACGCACGCACGCACGCACGCACGCACACATAATTATATATATATATATATATATATATGTGTGTGTGTGTGTGTGTGATGCCGCACTGTAATTCTGTCCTTCAACCGGCCCGATTCTGTCGTCTATTTTGTATTTCCGGGCCGATCCTGTTCTTTTATTTTGAATTTTCACCATTTTATTTCTTCTCATTTGAATATATATCGTGTTTGGTATTTTTGAGGAGATAAATTAAATGGGGTCGTTTTACGATGGTAGGTTTATTTTTCACTCGGCCAGTTTTTTCTCTTATAAATTTTTTCACGATCACGGAGATTTCGTTGTTTACGAAATAATCGCCATTTCCGGCACGCGGTATGACGAGTCCGGAAGCACGCGGCCGTCAGGTAACGTGACGCAATTTTAGGCCACGCGGGTTTCGCGATGATGCGTAGGAGTGGTTCCCTTGGTGTATAAATAGCCAGTTAGACGGGGCAGCGTTCTCTAGAGTAAGAAATAATTGCCTGCCGTCTACTTCGCATTATTGTCTCCATTGCGGAGAAAAACAGCGATAATCGGTATGTAACTTTTTATTATCGTTTTACTTATTAGTGGGGTTTTGAGAAATCTTCGCCCGTAAGTAAAAGTTAGTCGGCGACATTAACTTAAAGTTTTAAACGCCAGCGCCATCCATTACTTTCTTTGTAGAACGATGTAAATGTAAAAGTGTGTATAATTCTTTCTGGGATTTTGGCAGTAGATAGGAGTGTGTGAAGTTGTGAGAAATACATGTGCCCATATTTGTAGAATGTTATGTAAAACCACCATTTATTTCTGTGTATTTACTAATATAATTTTAGTGGGAATCGATTGTGTGTACTAATTTTTTTTTTTTGTTTTTTGCCTTAATGTGAGAAATATTGTCGGAGGGTTCAGATTTACGTTGTAAGTGAATTATACTGCTTAGAGGAGTAAACTATTCCTATAGCGAGATTTCATTTAAATTGGGGCTTAAGTAGGAAACCTCATGTGTAAATGTTAAAAAGGAGACCCCGGAATTTCGGACAAAAGAAGCTCCCGAGTTGAAAATGTTGACACGTGGGTAGCCACGTGTCACAAATAGATAAGAGGCAGACAGGTCAGGAGGTTCTGTTTACTTACCTTGCAGATTATAGATGAGAGAGAGAGGGGGGGGGGGGGAAGGAGTGAGAATGAAGAGACACGTGAGAAGGAATATTTTATGTATCGTTTTTTCCAGAACGAGAGAAGGGGAGGAGGAGAGAGATTTAAGTGCCACGTGGGTAATATTATTTTTTTGTATTGTTATACATGACGAGTGAAGTACTGAGTAAGGGAGTTATAAAGATTAATGGGTTAGAGATGCGTTATGTTGGAGTTATTATACATTAGACGCATTTTCTTTTAATTTCAGCGGGTGACGGCAGAATAGTGGGGGAGCGTAATTTGCCCATGTGCAAAATTACCCACGGCAACAAGACATATCTTAAGGGGTCAGAGGACTCGAGTTATCGTCAGAAGCACAACGAAAATAACCTACGGTTTCTTGCAGTAAATTGCCCATGCTTTAGCGGGAACGAGGTTTATTTATCGTACAGCCATAGCTTATCGCTATTATAGTCTCCAGCAAAGGCAAGTGGTCCGGGAGATTGGTGTAATCTTAAACAGCCAGAAATCACGGCTGTGGTTTTCCTCTAGAGCCGGAGCGGGTTGAAGGGGGAACGTATAGAAGCCAGTCAGCAGCAGAGTAGTTCCTACAGTTTATCAAGCACCTCAGGCTTGATACCTGAACAGCATCGTCATCACCAAATTCAGGAACAGGTGACAGGGTTACCATACCTAGGTCCTGAAAGTAACGAGAGAAGAGCGTAACGGAGACGCCGCATCATCAGTCGTCGAGTGTTAGAGAGACACTGAGATCAAGAGAGAGAGAGATAGAGAGAGAGAGAGAAGGAGGGAGAAAATAGACAGGACCAGTAGGGTCTGTTCAGTGTCCACTCGAAGGATAGACATTGAGCCTTTGGGTTACTCCAAGTCTATTATTTTAGCATCGCCAGTGGTGTTAGTTAGTGGCGCATATCGCCTACCTAGATGGAAGCAGTGTAGATGTTTTCGTTGAGGAAGAGTCAACCGGACTGAGACAGTAGAATCTTATTTGTATTAGAGAGTGGAGGCTAAAGTGGACAGCCCCCCCAATAGTAGAGTTATTGAATCACTAATCATTTTATTGTTCCTCAGCAGGGTGACAGAAAGAGTGAATGTGATTTGGGTTTTTTTTTCTTCCTAGTGTCTATCTAATCTAATTGGTACGTTGTTTTCAGGCCGTGCAACAGTGCACGCTATCGACTGACTTGATGACGTATGATGCCATTTTATGTTTTTCTTGTATGTAAATAAATATATACATATATTATTTACTGGATCAGCTTCTATTCTATACTATACCTACATGTGGTCTGTATAGTGGTGTCTGTGGTCGTTTTATACACCTTATCTCCTTGTGTTTAAAGGTAGCTAGAGGGAGTGAGATTATAACTTTTTCTGAAGTCACGAAGCGGCAAGGGGAGAGTCAACTCCTGGTTCTATCCCTTGAGTCAATAGTCTCATCTGTCCACAGGCATGTCATTTTTTCATCTGAATTCTATCTTCTCAGACTTTCTCATACTAGGGGTCTTGCTTTCATTCAGGCAAACTCTATAAACTTAAATCCACTTCGTGACAATATATATATATACCTTGTATATATATATATATATATATATATATATATATATATATATATATATATATATATATATATATATATATATATAATATATACTATTATATGTACCTTCTATGAAAGGTTAACTCTTTTAGTTATATTGAACGGTGTCCTCCTATCGTAAACATACAATAGAACATTTGGTTTACAAAATGTAGGATCCTTTTTGAGAATGCACCACACATAATAATAATCAAGCCCTGCATAAAAATTAGTATCTTCAAATCGGAGATAAAGTCAGTCCTATTGTATGGCTCTGAAACCTGTGGAACAACAAAAATGATATTTATAAAGGTACATACTTTCTTTAATAAATGGGTTTTTTGCGCAGAGTAGAAGGGTTGTCCAGATCAGGGGCTCTCAACCTTTTTTTGCTCATCGTCCCCTTCTAAGCATCAATTCTGTGACGCCCTCACAGTCGCTGCTAGGTAGTAAAAAGGTACTTTACCATCTTACTGTGGCCCCCTACAAATATGGCAAAGCCCTCCTGGGGGTCATATGGCCCACATTGAGAAGCACTGGTTCTATATTATTCGTGCGAAACTGATGGAGAGAAGCAGACAAACTCCAGTGTATCAAGACGTGAAGATAAGACACTGGTGTTGAATGGCACGCATTAAGAAAAACAGCTGAAAACATTACAAAGCAGTC
The DNA here is from genome assembly GCA_024509875.1 of Oreohelix idahoensis. NCBI lineage: Eukaryota > Metazoa > Mollusca > Gastropoda > Stylommatophora > Oreohelicidae > Oreohelix > Oreohelix idahoensis. The sequence goes on along the minus strand of JAMPIV010020796.1, from coordinate 191,604 downwards.
AGGGTAATTGATATAGAGGGATACAAAAACACACGGAGAAGAGAGCTGGAGACAGACATGAAGAGAATAAACAAGACACTGGGATACCTTGTACTGATGACACACAGCGGAGATACCTTGTACAGATGACACACAGCGGAGATACCTTGTACTGATGACACACAGCGGAGATACCTTGTACTGATGACACACAGCGGAGATACCTTGTACAGATGACACACAGCGGAGATACCTTGTACAGATGACACACAGCGAGAGGACTTGGCATGTTTTTGCTGATGAACTCTGCTTCGCGTGAATATGATAGGTACTGATGGCACTATGATGATGAAATAATGTTCAATATACCAAACACTTGTTGTTAATAGGCACTAAATTTCAAACATGAATACATGTACTCAGACAATGCATGGGGACGGCAACCTCATCATGTAATACAAATTGCGATAGAAACCACTGCTGCAAAAGCATCTGAATGATTGGTGCAGGCTTCCTGCAAAGGGACCAACAGCAGTGGCTTCCTGGTCTGTGTGGAGCGTAAAGGAAAAGTATGATGATGATGATGATACACGACAGGGCACTTTCTAGCACTTTGTGTCCAGGGCAACAGACCGAGTTTCCGGCACACAAAACCAGCCCTGACCATCTCAGCATACTTTATGCATTTCTTTATGTAATCTATAGTCATGCAGAGGCCCAGACAGCTTTGCCATTTAAAAACCTTGACTATTTATGTATTGCTTTTTCATTCACTTAGGAGTCGATGGATCTCTCCAGAGCTGTGGATATGACGTCCAGGTGTGCTTCAATGAGCAGGATGCTGTTGTTCGGGATGTAATGACGAAGAATTTTTCAACAGCTTGCTCGTAAGATGAAGATAATGTTTTCAGAGCTTGACTGGTGACAGGAAATACTGATATTCGTCATTCTAAAATCAAATATTGTAGGGTCATGGAGCTAGGACGTATACAGTAAATCGGTGTCTCTTCTACTTCTTTGATCCTTAGCCGCCGACTGTCAAAGCAGTCAGTGACCATGACGTCTGGTGGCGTCTTTTAGGGTAGCAACAAACTGCTTCCACTTTGCTCTGTCGACGGCCATCCTTCGTGCAGTGCCCATGCTCTGGTTCATTCTTTGTATCTCGGCCTCTACAGTTCTCCGCCAAGTTGGTTTTGGGTGACCTATCTTTCACTTTCCTTCAGGGGTCCAAAGCATAGCTGTTCTTGTGATGGCATCAGGGTCTCTTCTGAAGACGTGGCCAACCCAACTCCAGCGTCTGCCAGCTATGATGGTGTGCATGTCCTCTTGGTTGCTCCGAGTAAGCAGTTCTTAGTTGGTGATGGCATTCAGCGAATAGATTCGGAGAATTTCCCTTAGGCAAACTGTGTGGAAAGAGGACAATTTCGACAGTTCCTTTCCGTTACTCTCCAGCATTCCGCACCCTAGAGAAGCACAGAAAGTACACAGCTCTCATATAATCCTAATTTGGTGTTTGTGCTGTACAGAGTAATTCCAGATGTTGTTTAGACTAGCAAAGGATTTCTCGTTTTATTCATTCTGTTGCTGATGTTGTTGCTTGTTCTGCTATCTGGAGTTACTATGCATCATAGGCATGTCAATCTGTCTGTATGTTCCAGTTTCTGGTTTCTTATTGTTATGGGCTGAAGATTGCCTAAATTAAGTGTCATGACCTCTGTCTTCTTTAGATTGATGTTCAGATACACCTGCTAGCTATACTTATTCAGTCTATCTAAATAGATGTGAATATGAGATAAACAGTCACAACTTCAAGAGATTATTCATGTAGGAGAACACAACTGGCCAGCATATATTATCCGAAAGACCTTGAAAATAAAGCTGAAAGCTAAATAGACAAAAAGTAAAAAAATGTGGAAATAAATAAATGTGAAACCGTTAATGGCAAAAAGACGAAAGAAATATTAGAATTTGGTATGTTATAATTAACAAGTTTGTGACATTTATGAGCTGGCTAGCATTTCAATGTACCTAACTAGCTCCTACTATGTCGAACGTGTATATCTAAAGCTGGTACCGTGGAATATTTTCCTGTTCGGATCTCAAAAATGTAAACATTAAAGAATCTTGAATTCTAAAGGCATATGCTTCATGTTAGAGTTTATTACCAAGCTTATTGTGTGACTTACATGCTGATGGGCAATTTTCTTGTTAAATTTGCTTTCACATCGATAAAAAAATTTTGATTTGTGAATAACTTCCAGTTTGATCAGCTAGATTGTTGTGATTCAGTTTTAGGTTGATCAGAAGTTAGCTCTATGATTCGAATTCTGGTTGATCGACGCATTTCTTGTGATTTGCTTTTAGGCTGTTCAGAAGTTAGCTGTATGATTCGTTTTCTGTTTGATCAACAAGTTCGATGAGGGATTCATTGTCAGGTTGATTACCAAATATTTTGTTTGTTTAACTTTTAAGTTGTTCAGAAATTAGCTGAATGTTTCGTTTTTGGACTGATAAACAAGTTTGTTTTTGGTGCGATTCACTGTCAGGTTGATCATCAAGTATTGTGTGTGTTTCGCTTTTATGTTGTTCAGGAGTTAATTGTATGATTAGATTCTGGTTCGTAACCAAGTTTATTTTGTGATCCACTTTCAGGTTGATAACCCAGTTTGCTACATGCGCAGACAATGTGGCTAGCAGTAACGAGTGTCCATCATCTCTCAATACAAAGCTGGGCCAAATGAAGCAATTGCTCAGTAGTTATCAAGCGCTTGGAGGGTGTGGTAAGTTATCATTCAGTCTTTATCATTGACGAAGAATTTTGGCCACCTACTTGTGTGCAGTCTTTTTAATTGTTTTTGTCTTCTTGTTTGCTATACAAAAGCTAAATGATGGCCCACAAGCCGATTTTGGTAACTCTACGTTTGAAATGTTCATATTGTTTGCTTTCCACACAATCTACCTAAGGAAAATTTTCTGAATATATGGAAACTGTAACGTATAATGGAAATATAGCGTACAGTATCTGACAGTCTTTCGTGATCCCGTTAGCGTCTATGATTCGCTGGCAAAGCCATGCAACTTACAGCCTGCATTTACTCATTTTTAATCCACGCTTTTTTTTCCTTGAGACGTAAACAAACGGAAAGCTTACCAACTTCCGCGACCTGCCAGTTATAACAGGGAGCGAAACTGGTTTGTTTACCTGAGTTTCTCACGCGAGCTGATCTGTCAATCATCTGATATCAGACAGATGCACGGGGAAAAACACCGGACCTTTGAAGTGTGACGCTCGGTAAAAATATCTTCCCCGAGGGACCCTTTGATGTTCGTACATACAGGGAAAGATAACTCTGGGATCTCCAGAAGCGGATTAAATCTAAGAAAACCCGTTATACGGTTTAAGTCTCTGTTGTCGATTAGCAACGGCCGACAGAGCGACCATGTAAACCTTTTATCTTGGGAACTCTGTTCTGATTTTCTCTACTGTGAACGGTGGAGTGAAAATTAGCATCCTCTAGAGAGCAGATAACAATAATGTATATAAACTGTGGCTTCCCAAACCAGTTTTCAGTTGACGCTCAGAATTTTTCAGATAGTCTAAACACGTAGTATAGAACCATTGTGGAAGGGATTTCATTCGGATTTTCTGGTAATAAAATTTGTGCTTAAGTGTTAAAATGTGTTGTTTTACCATTATAATTCACTGTGATTTCTTAGCGTTAAAACTAGTGAAATAAAATAACGCGTAGATATTTCTTGCCAGTTGTTCAGTCTAATGTAATTTCCATCACCCGCTTTCTTACAAGAAGATACAGTTTAGCTGACTTAATTAATATGCTAGGCGCTACTGATAGTGGACCATAGAATTCACGTTATATTTCATGTTGTGTAATTATATAAGTGTCTAGTAGTTAATATCATACGACTAAACAAACAGACGCCGACAATCTAATAATTATTAATGACAGGCGATATTTGTTAAGTGCGCGTAGGGGTAATTAAATAACAATTGGTATTGTACGCTGATCATTGACGGGAGCAGGAGGGGAAAGGCTGCATGCCTCAACCAAACCTGTACCAGCTAAGCGACGCGCGATAGGACAGGCTAAAGACCCCGTGTGCCTTTTAACTTTAATCAGGACTGATGGAGAGGATAAGAGATCGTCTCGTTCCCTTCCGTGTATATATATGTAGAGATATAATAGTAGCATTTTTTCATAATGTTTCTCTATTCTTAAGCAGAACTGATCAAACGGCGACCTGCGGTCTATTTTGGACCTTTTTCTTCATTTACTGAGTGATTAATATGGTCTTCTTCTTGGCTTACACGTCCCCAAGTTCATTTGTGACCAGGATTGGCCAAAGAGACACATAAACATTTTAAATAGTAAATTTAACTGGTCTTACAAATACCCAGATATTTTTTTCACTTTTATCAGCCCACTGTGGCGTAACACAGATAAAAATTACTATCTGACTTTTGACAGTCGTATCAGCGGATTTATCCAGCAAGTTACGCTGTTTCAAAATCGGCACTCACCACAGAGCCAGCCAATAGGATTTACCATCATCACCATAATTTACAGTTTTAGCAACCAGATGTTTCCCTACTGTTTACTGTGAACACAAGATCTCAGTTTTTTTCTACATAAACTATTCGAGGTGAGATTTGTATATCCAGGAATCCACCACCAAATTAGGCGTCCCCCTTATAAAATTTAATTATTAGTGGAGGGGCCAATTCGGAAGATAAAAACACTGGAAATTATATACATATTCAGGGATTATATGTCCAAGAGATTTGTTTCACCAAGAGTAGGTAAGAAGCGAGTGAGTGGCCACGTATGTCAGAGAGAGAGAATATTTTCTTTGTTACAGGAAAATTGTATCATCTGTATTCTGTTTAATTTTACTGGATAGCATTTAGTAGGAACTTTGTTCTTTTCTTTACTGTCTATTCTGTAACATAGTGCTAACCTTTGACCTTTGGGGTTATTAACTTGTTGGGTTCTTTTTCTCAATAAGAGGGGAGGGCACATGTATTCTGTTATTTTTCTATTTTTCTGCTTTATTACATTCTGATTTTATTTGATATTTCTTTAGATATTCGATGTTGTAAAGTTCAATGATAATAAACAACAAAAGAACTTAACTTTGTGTGTTGGTCAGACCCATACCCAATTAACCATAGTTTTTCACGTTTGTGTGTCTTGTTGTCACATAATTGTGTGTGTGTGGAGTTAAACTTATATTTACATATATAGGGAGGTGCAAGATTGTCTTATACTAAAAGATAGTCGTATAGATAGGCTGGACTAGAGAAACTACTCATTCCAGAGACAGATCTTCTCCTTAAACTATTCACTCGTGAAATCTATTCTCACACCTTTACTTCTCACGTACTATCACCATCCGCCCTACTCAGGTGGGACCATAAATAACTTCCAAACCAATGTAAATTTACGACAGAAACCAAAAGAAATCAAGTTCATAACTAAGATAATAATCTTCCACTCTTCAACTCAAATCTCAGGTCAGTCTTATTGTATGGCTGTGAACAACAAATAAGTTACTTTCACAAACAGGCGCTTGCATAGAAAAGACAAATTAAGATGGAACAAGGTCACCAATGTGGAACTGATGACAATAACCAGACAAGTGCCATTGGAACAAGAAGTGAGAAACCTGTTTATAGCACTACAAGGTAGTCCTTGTTCTGGAATCTCCAGGGTAAAAGAAGTAGAGGTTGGCCAAAAAATACACGGAGAAGAAAACTGGAGACAAATGAAAATGACGAAGAAGAACTGGAAAGACCTTGATCTGATGACACGAGACACCTTGATCTGATGACACGTGACACCAAGACTTGGCATAAGATTGTTGAAGAACAATGCTCCTTTGCGAGCTGAAGAGTAATGATGATGATGATGATGATGATGATGTTGATGATGATGACCATTTATCATTTTCCCTTTCGCTCTTTATGGAGCATGCGGACAACACTGCAGCTAGTCTCCTTGCAGGAAGCCAGCGCCAAAGTGTTCATGTGTTCATGCAAAGGCAGTCAATCAATACCCTTGATGACCTCTGCTGGAGTGCCAACTGGACCAGCTGCTTTTCCATCTTTTAGAAGCTTTTTGGCTTTCTTTATTTCTTCCTTACTTGGTCTTTCACGGTTGATTTGTAGCTCGTGTTCTACTGGCTGGATGCCTGGGGGATTAGTTGGAGCTAGTCTATTGATAAGTTCCTCAGAATGTTCCGTCCGTCTCTTCATTTGTTATTGTATATTCCTAAGTAATTTTCCATTCATACGTCACTGTCTGTGGTTATTTTCTTTACATGATGAGGTTACCAGCCGCGCGCAGAATGTCCTATTAGCCACCCCTAAGGGGACATTGTCGCATTATTTCTTTGCCTCCTCACAGACTCCTCGGAATTAAATGGGGACCTGATCCATCTCAGTTGTCTACAGTGTATCTGTCTTGCCTTTCAACTACCTATGTGGCGTAGGACTTCCAACAGTTCATGCTAAGTACTCATGCCCTGGATCATATATTCAAATTCCTCATAAATAATGATGTCGTATATCTAAAGTTTATTTTATGATGTTTGTTGCAGATGGCCCTTGTTCAGCAGCAATAGGTGCATGTACTCTAAATGCAACAACCATGCCGACTGACATTTCCATGTTGGCAGCGGATACGCAGCTTTCAACTTACTGCCAGTATGTATGAACAATTGACTGCTAATAGCATTACATATAAGCACCAATGGAAGATGAACACAGCATCAGTGATTAAAAAAACAACATTTTCTGCTACAGCTGCTATGACAACAAAACTTTTAATGCCAATGAAAACTGCATTTAAAGATAACTAGGTAGGTGGCATGGACAGAAGACAAGGTCTGCCATGTTGCCACATATTGCTAGACTGGTTATCCATAATTATATTGCAGCTAGTCTTAACCTAACACTGTTTCAAGCTTTGTCAAACAACTAGCCTTAACCTAAAACCAACGGTTTTTTGAGTTTTGGCGGCCCCCAGTCTACTGTCGCACACCAGTGATAGTATATAATTTTTTTTTTTTTTTTAAATGGGAAAAAAAGTTTCACCTAATTCTTAGATATGTTTATCATCTTCCTCATCACTTCCCTTTAGCTTCATAAAAGCATAGACTTTCAACAAACTTATTCCAAGTCCTCCTGTCTCGTGCTGTCTCGTGCTGTCTCATGCTGTCAGTTCCAGGTCGTTAAATGTCTTCCTAACCTCTTACATTTCTGTCTCCAGTTCTCTTCTCTATGTGTTTGTGTTTGTGTGTGTTTGTGTATGTTTGTGTGTGTGTGTGGTCTCCCTCTATCTCTCTTACACTGGCGATTCCGGAACAAGAACCTCGTTGTAATGCTGCCATCAGCGTCTTCTTCTCATCTCTTGTTCCACTGGCTCTTGTCTGATACTTGTCATCTCTTGTTCCACTGGCTCTTGTCTGATACTTGTCATCAGTTCCATACTATTAATCGTGTCATTCCGTTTCAATCCCTCTGTTCAATGCAACCACCGAATCTAGAAAGAAATGCTCTGGTGACAGCAGAAATGATATTCTGAAAAAAAAAACTGACATATTTGGACTGAGTAAAACAAGTTGGAAGGGAGCAGTAAGGAGAACACGAAAACAAGAAAATATTGCTATTCTCTCGATGTGGGGAAGAAAGTGCGCATCACAATGAAAGATTCGCAATATTGCTTTCAAATGAGAGATGCAGAATAATATCAGAATTATTCAGAATTCTGAAAACAAAATAACGATGAATGTTATCAACTATTTTGCACCAGCTAATCACAAAGAAGAATCTCTGAAAGATGAATTCTACATCAAACTTCACATATCGTTAAAAAGAAGAAGTGAATATATTACTTGATAGGTGATCTAAAATCCAAGATAGGATCAGGCAATAGTGGTTACGAAGATGTCGTAGAAAAAATGGCTTGATACAATCAGTGAACATGGACACAAACTTCGATGCTTTAAATCAACCAGTTGTAGGATAATCATAAAAGAATACACAGAGTAACAATGTGGATACCATTAGACGAGAAATCAGATTTATCACATTTGCTATTTAAAAAAAAATCAGATTATCATTAAATGACACGTATAAGATCATCATCTTTTACAATGAATAATGCTGAAGTTCAGAAACCATACAGCAACGTGAAATACAGTCAGCAGGTTGATGTGGGATATCTCAGTAACTGAGAAACATAAGAAAAATGTTTGTCACAATATTCAGTAAATACAAAAGCTACAAGATGAAACAAATACAGAAGACTACTGAAAACTAATGAAAAAATATGTGGTATATGGCATGTGGAAAAGTTCTTGGAAAAAGGAAACACCATCATAAAGCATGGACAAAGACCACAGACATACTATACAGACGACATATACGTACAGTACAGTATAGAACATGATCCAGTTTGCAATATATCTTCTTCTTCTTCTTTTTTGATCCTTAGCCGCCCACCGTCAAAGCAGTCAGTGGCCATCACGCCTAGTTGCGTCTTGTAGGGCAACAACAAATTGATTCCACTTTGCTCAGTCGGCAGCCATCCTTCGTACAGTGCCCCAACTCTGGTTTATTATTTGCATCTCAGCCTCCACAGTTCTCCGCCATGTTGTTTTTGGTCGGCCCCTCTTTCACTCCCCCTCAGGGGACCAAAGCATAGCTGTTCTTGTGATGGCATCGGAGTCCCCTCTGAGGACATGGCCAACCCAGCCCCAGCGCCCGCCAGCAATATATGTATAGTTTATTTACACAATCAGAAAATAAAATTCATCACACAACAAAGAAATAAATATCGTGCACTGTTGCATAGACCTGAAAAAGCAAAGAACTAATTAAATAGATAGCCACATAAAACCACAACCACATTCACTCTGTCAGTCACCCTGCTGGGGAACAAAATAGAATGATTAATGATTAAAACCACAATCTAACTGGTGGGGCATCAACTTTAGCCACCACTTCCTAATATTATAATATTTTCTACTGTCTCTGTCCTGCTGACTCTGCCTAAACGAATGTTTACATAGCTTCCAACTTGTTAGGCGATATTCGCCACTATCTAAAACACTGGACTGCTACCTAGTAGACTTTTGTAACATCTATTACTCAGAAACTATCCTCTAAGGATATCATCAGACCCTACTGGTCCCGGCTATCTCCTCTCCCTCTCTCTCTCTTTCTTTGCTTCAGAGCCTCTCTGACACTCTCGACCTCTGTTGCGGTGGCGTCTCCGTTACGCCTTCTCTCGTTGACATTTTCAGAACAAGGAATGTTCACCCTTTCTCCTGTGTTATAACGACTGCTCTGATGACTTGATTATCAAGCACGAGGTACTTGACTAAAATATATATAAGCTTCTCTGCTGCTGAACACTTCCTTGACTTTCCCCGATAACTCGCTCAGGGTTTAGAGGAACACAGCATTTATTTCTGGCTGTATAAACTAGACCAATCTCCCGGCCACGTTGCCGTTGTTGGAGTGGTATAATGAGCTTAGTGCTCTGGATTTTAAGACAAATCCCGTTTCCCAGATGAAGACTGACTTCACTGCCTGAGATCGTAAGTTATATTCTGGCGCCTCTGGCGATATCGAGCTCTCGGCTCCTGCCAATGCCAACTTTGCTGTGGTAATTTGTATGGGACAAACTACCCTCTTCTACTGTACCGTGAACCGCTGTAGACAAAAGAAATGCATCTAATGTACAACAGCTACCAAAATAACCACATCTCTAACTTATAACTCCCATAAATCCTACACTACCCTCAACTCAATACAGCCCCCCTTCAGACGCTATGCACAATGGTACATAAATATTTATAACCACATGTCACTCAGTCTCACACTCCTTCCCTTCCCCGCTTCAACGAAAATCTTACTGGTACGTAAACAACTCCCGACACTGTCTGACCTTAATCTTTTGTTACGAGAATCTAACCTCGTGTCAAAACATTCAAACTAGGGAAATTTCCTGTCCGAAATTCCTTGGTCTCCTTTTCTAAAAATTTCACATGAGGTTTCCCTGCTTAACCCAAAAATTAAATTACTCCTCTTACTGCATTCCCAAACATTTAAGGCACAATAAAATAACATACGCACCATTAGATGCCCAATATAGTTACACTTGTAAATATACAGAAATAAATGGTGGTTTACCCAACACTCTACATACTACAAAGCGCCAATGTATTAATAGCTAACCCTCGCACAGTGAATAAAAACTTCACACACTCCTATGTGCTGCCAATTATCCTAGAAAGAATTAGACACACTTTACCTTTACATCATTCTACAAGGATAGTAATGGATGGCACTACGTTTATAAAATATTAGTTAACTTCCCGAAGAACCATTCATTAATCAGGCTACGACTCTATTTAATAACCCACTAATATTACGGCTATAATAAAATATTAACATACCAATTTATCGCGTTTTCTTCCGCGTGCAGCAGAACGATAAATGCTAGATTCACGGTAGTGAATCTCATCAGACAAAGGGGATCTGTTAAAAGACCGCTCGGGTTTATATACAAGAAAATCCCCGTGGACTTTCGGCCTACGTCATAGCTATAGCGTCTTACTAACCCAATGGAATCACTTTAAAAAGTATAACGGGGTCTACGCCAATAGATTTGAAAGCACGTCGTGAGCTGTTTAAGCGTGCGTTCCAATTGCGTCATGTTACGCTGACCGCTATATGTCTTAAACAAAGAAACTGGGACTACGTGATCGTGATTATTTTAACAAAGGAAGACCCTCGTGATCGCAATTAACTGAAAGAACAGAAACTGGTGCGAGTATCAACTAAACCTACCGTCAAAAACGCAATAAAATACCTACATAAAAAGACCAAACACTTAATAATTTCGAAAGAGAAGAAAACTGGGCCTCTTGAAAAGCAGAATTACAGTACTGCATCACACTAATATGGGTCTTCAAAGGTGTATACCTTCGCACAAGATTACTCTTGGCAGAGTTGTAGATAGAAGGGTAGTGATGCTTCTATCTCAAGGGAGTTTTTGCAAGATATTTCTGAAGTCAAGAACAATGATGGGTTGGGCAGGGCAATTGTTAACTTATATCTGATCCGCCGCCTTTTATGAAGAATTAAGCAATTATTAATTTCAGCTCGTTCAAGCCCCCACCCTGATTTACTCAGTGAAATTATTCTTATTCTGGTATAGCTCTGTTTAGAGTGTATTTAGCAAACTGACTGAGACAAACATGCAGTACATTCAAAATGATTAAATCGACGTTAAATTTTTATATTTACAAACAACAAATCTAATCATCACTTAGGTTTTAACAAGGTTTTAAAACATGAATAATGATTTAACAGAAAATTATCATCACTGTGGAATGTAATGGTAGTTTGTAAAAAAGGTCACTTGGCAGCTTTTCTTAAGCCACGTAAAAAAAAACAAAATAGTATTCAGGACATTTTACCCATTCTTGTTCATCTAAAACTTTTAAAAAGAAGAAGAGAAAAACCCTAGATGAGAATTAAGCTTAATCCCTCGAGAGAAAACTTTCTTTAGATTTAAATTGAATAGCTTTTATCTTTACTTTACATATAAATGAAAAGGTTAATAGTATAGATAGAATATGTTTACATTTACATCTCCACTGGTTGAAAAATGTTCACAATAAAGATTGAACATGTTTTCATTTACATCTACACCAGTTGAAAAGTTTGAAAACTTTCATTATTTTTAAAGTACATTTGTTTACATAGACATTTACAGTGGTTTGTAAATGTAAATATTATAATTAGAATGTACCGGTATATCATTTCTTTCATCTTTCCCTCCCTGCTCCATATGGAACTACCTATGCATTTTAGTTCTCTTTAAGAAACTAGCAATAAAGCAGTCACCAGCCCTTGTAGTGGTGGTTCAAGAAATCATCATTCTATATGCTGAGGTTGCCAGCCTCGAATGACTTGGACATCCATTTGCAATTGTCACATATTAATATTCACATGGCAATATATACATATTAGTTCACATGTTAGTAATGAAAAATATAAAATGTAAAATGTACAACTTACGCCAATCTTGGCTCACGGACTGTTTGCTCAGAAAAGTAGGTTAAGGCACTAGCATATGCCTTTTACACGTGTTCTTGATGGTCGTTACTTTAACAATAAGTTCCCACTTTGACTCCGTGTTCCAGATTCCTCAGATTCCGGTTTTCCTTGTTAAAATTGTAGAGTTTTTTTTCCTGGGATCTTAAGTCCTCAAAAATTTCTCAAACAATGGTCTGGTCCGATTAATGAATCTTGATTCTAGTCTTAACTCTGGCAGTCTGGCTGTCGTCTTGGCAAGCGATTCTCACAGTGTTCTAATCTGGTTAAAGTGTCAGATTATATGGCCCTTTGCCTCCCCCACAGTTGCTTGTTACGAGTTTAGGCGGCGTCCAATCAGGATTTTGGTGGTTCCTTTATTTCGAACACACGCCAATCGTTTCAAAATTGCATATTTAGGTGGGGTAATTCAAAATTATTCCGACATGGAAAATTATGTGCGTGATGGAAACGGTCACGTCTCTCATATATGGAAGTGACAAGTCCGTACACTCTTTCGACAATGTACTTCACATGTAACATCTTACTTTTATCTGAAGTAATCTGTTCGTAAAAGTAGGACAGGATATGCTGATGTCATTCATGTCTGTCCAAAATGTGTCGCACAGACAAGTAATCTCTTTATCCGTTGCTTGCGCACACAAAATCCGTCTGCGGGCGAGTAATTTTATCGCCTGGCACGGCTTGAGCGAACAAAACTATGCGAAACTGACCAGGCCCATCTGGGTTTTCTGCGCTAATCTTAGCAAAGCTGAGAAACGCAGAGCGAATGTGATGAATTATCACAAAAAGGAGTGTCAAATGGTTGTAAATACCAAATACCTGTTTGATAAGAAATAATTAAATGTTTCGACCCCCGGAAATTCCAGGTAGTCAGTACGTACAACAAATGTAACTGATTACTGTCGTAGGGAAGAAGAGATCGACCCGAAATTATGTGACAATGAGGAATAGAGAAAGCGCATTTGGCCATCGCCAGTATCATTCCTGGAAAAGCTCTACGGAGATATCATTTGGCTCAAACTGACCACTGCTTCCTTTGAACATAGTCAAGTTGCCGTCTGAGGGTGAACGAAGACACTATCTATTCCTCTGTCTAATTTTCTACCTTCTGTAAAAATTCTACCTGGGTACATGAATTCAGTAACTTCATTTATTGCTTTAGCTTATTAAAACCATTTCGAAAGAGTTAAGGACCACTTGAACTAAAGTATAGTATATATAAAGTATAGTATATATAACAAAGGTGCATTTAATTGGAAAATGAAGCTGAATAAAAAGTTATTATTTAACCTGATCTCCTCTTTCCTCAGATCCTCCTATAAAGTATACAATTGTCTCAAAAACCTGACAACAAGTTCAATTTGTAAATCCAGTTTAAGCAAATCACAAGCACTCGTAACCTCATCATGTAAAACGTATTGCTACAGAAATCACTGCTGTAAGAGTTTGTGCTTTGGCTGCATGCTCCATAAGAAGCGACAAAGGAGATGATGATGATGGTAAGCGCGGGTGAAATAGAAAAGAAGGGGACATCAGATAAGAAAAAAGGAAAAGTGATAGGCTCTGTAGAGATTTAATTCATGCCCAACTAAATAATGATACCGCCTCGCTGCAAGAGTGAATGTGTTATGACATGATCATGTGTTGTAATGCGTTCATCCTCCCAATGAGGCGATGGCATCATGTAGAAGGACCTGAATCAAATAATAAATTCCAATCAACCAAACACAGTAGGGCCCTGCGCATACGGCGGGTTAGGTTCCAGCACCCACCGAAAAGCGGAAATCACCGAGAAGCGGAACATACCTACTTTTAACTTGCAAATGCACATAAAATCATAATTACATATTTAAACTGTAATATATTAAGTGTTTGACCCTCCGTATCTACGGCCCTGGCAGTAGATATCAGAATAAGAAGAATGATGTGCAAGTTGTTTATTTGTGTACAGTTGTCTTTTTAACTTATTTTATTTTCCTTTTTTTTATTTTCGTTTTTTTAATCATGTGACTGGTTGAAACACATTTTCGAAATAAGAAGAATTAAAAATGAATATTTTATGATGTATTTTCATGGGAAATAAAGAGCCTCTAATCTTTGATGGAAGTAATTTTAATTCTTGTACCCGTACTTTAGTATGTAGGAGCTGCGGTAGGGCAATGGTTAGTGCATCGGCTTCCCAGTTCGGTGGTTGTGACGAGTAAGGTGTATGTGGGTGGATGTAGAAAGTCAGACAACACTTATACACCGCTCGTCTATAAAAAAAGCACGTTTCACTAGTTTTGCCCAACTTCAAAATGCTATATCTCAGCGAATATATAACGCATATAAGTGAAATTTTGTGTGTGAATTTGAAATGGTATAGACCCTATGAATTAAATTTTTCATTAAAATGCGGCCATTGGTTTCAATTTTCGTTTCTTTGCGATATAATATAAAATCCTACTTGCCAACACACATCACACGCACACATATTGAAATGTCTACAGTAAATTATGCGACCTCATTTGCACATTTTTGGTTTATCAGGCAATTGGCATGATTTTTGCGTGAAATTGCGTGAAATCGCACTTCTTGAACATAAAACAGTTTATATCCGGTGCAACGCACACATTGTCAATCAGAGGTGTGTCTACAAAAATTATTGTGTGGTTAAGAAGGAAAAATGAGTCTGCGAGTACATTTTATGACATTACAGCAAATCACAAATAGGATTTTTAAGTATTTCTGCAATGAAGCTACTCGAGGAAAACTATATCATTCTATTTCAAACCCACAAAAGAGGACTATTCACGCCTTGGGGATAAGCAAACGATCATTGCAACGCTGGATAGCGACATCTGAAATGTCTAATTCCAGTGTTTTACACACGAAAATTAGGCCAAGAGTGGTGGATAATTTTGACAGAGAATTGATCCGCAGAGAAATTTGCAATATGTTTCACAATAATGAGGCAGTGACTTTAAGGAAATTGAAAATTTGGTTAAGAAAGAATAATGACATTGATATTTCCAAATCTACGCTATGGAGGACTATTAGGAGTTTGGGATTCACTTTTAGAAAATATGTTGGTGGTAGAAACCTTATTTGTGAGAAGCCTCATATAGTTGCAATGAGAAGCAAATATTTACGCGAGGTCAGAGAAATGAGAAGAGATTGTTATGATTTTGTGTATTTAGATGAAACTTGGATCAATGCGCACCACAGTAATGAACGAGAATGGCAATCATCTGATGGAACAACTAAGAGACTAGTACCAAGCAGCAAAGGACAGCGCCTAATATGAGGCACCAGAAGATAAAGTTTCTAATTCACCAAGTATTAAAGATGTAATAAAGATTTGGCTGACCATAAACAACATTCCATTCAACGAAATGTCCATGAACCTGAATTACTTGGAATTGTAAAAAAAAAGACCCAGCATACAAAGATATTTCACATAGACAAGGCAATCCATGAACATGGTCACAGATGTTTAAGATTACCTCCTTACCATTCTCACTTAAACCCAATAGAATTAGTATGGGCTAAAATTAAGGAACAGGTAGCAACAGAAAATAGAACGTTCAAATTAAAAGATGTTGAAATACTTATAAAAGCCGCCATCTCCAATATAGCCAGGGATTATTGGAAGAAAAGTGAGAACCATGTGTTACAAGAGGAAGAGGAATATTGGAAGAATGATGGTTTGTCCTTCATTCAGCCGAGATTGATTTTCAATTTCTCAGAGACATCTGATTATGATTCGGATGAAGTTTAATTTCTTTAAAGATGACCTTACCGTTATTTACAAGCACATTAGAGGAGCAACGTTCCATTATGATATTTATGAACCGCAAAGAGATGATACCCATTGAAATAATTAGATCAAGGAAGGTCCAGTATGGTAGCGCATTAAATGTCAATGACAAACAATGTCACGAGTATCTCGCATGCAGGTCATTTAAGAAATCATCTTCAACACGTATTCAATTGCAAACGTGATGGCCACATTATTGTAATAGTAGACACGCCTATGCCTAATCAATTCACAGAATCTGTGAATGAAGTGGTAAAATTTCTTTTCTCGATACACAATAATTAGTATGCCGACAAAGATCAAAGGATTTCATCCATTTATGGGAACTAGACAAGATGCACAGATATAAAGTATATATTTGTTGGGTCTAACCCAATATAACATCGTATGCAAAAAATGGCATTAATACGTTAGACGGTTAATCAGATAATTACATTTGTTTGAGGGCAAAGCTAGTGAAACGTGCTATAGCTCACTGTCTAAGGAACAACTCCAACAGCTATGTCAATCTCCAACAATGTATTATATTCACAAATAAGTCACAATGGACGCAGGGCCATTACAAATATTAGATACATCACAAATCCTGAGTATCCGCACATACTCTGCTTCTCGGAATAACTACAGCCACAAATAGGCTACTTCATGAATAATTAACTACTGCAACATCTACTACACAACTCTGGCCCTCTACTCGCGCACTACTATAGACATCCACCCTTCTCTTCTCTACGCTCTTCGCTGTCTCCTGTCTGCTGTCTGCTCTCTACTGACTCAACTCTCTACTAACCCAACACACTACTGACCCAACACACATCTCTCTCTCTCACTGACCCCTTTCATTCGTATTCACCAAACACGTGAAAACCTTCAACGCTCCACTGATCTTCATTTACGCCTAACTATAGCTAGCAGCTTGTCTTAAGCAATGCTCACAACATTGCTTTGTAGCTAAATTATTATAAAGCACGCATTCCCAACTCCTAACAACTCACATGACTAATAAACTCCCGCTGAAGCATGAGAACATTCACACATGCAAAACCCCTTCAAAACACTCCGTGACACCCGTCCATAGTTCGATCCTCAGTTGAGGTGGGATTTTTTAGACCACAAACGCTCAGGTTCAACCCAGCCTCATTAAATAGGTACCAGAGCAACTCTGGGAAGATTAAGGCGGCCGGCGTGATGCTAACCACATCACCCCTAATGTGCCGATGGTCAAGAAAAAATGGGCCTAACACCATATTCCCATTATGCCTCAATGGGCGTGTAACATGATCCTTTACACCTTTCTTCAGAATGTGTTAGCATAGAATAAAATGATTAAAGTGGTATGACAAGATTACTACTTAATTAATTACAAAATTAATATTGAACTAATGTCACGAACCAGGCAAGTGCTAGTGGAGCACGAGATAAGAATAAGATGCTGACAATTGATATCACACTAAAGCACCTGTTGATAGTATTACAAGGTCATCCTTATTCTGGGATTCCCAAGAAAAGAGAGGTACAAGGAGATAGAAGAACAGATGGAGAAGAGAACTGGAGACAGACATAACAAGAATGAGGACGATATGGAAATATCTTGAGCAGATGGCACGGGACACGAAGACTTGGCGTGTGTTAGTTGAAGGTCTGTACACCTTTGGTGTGCTGAAGAGATAAACTTTGACGCAGATGTGTGATTTTGATTCTCGTGTGTTATCTTCTTTTTAATCACTAGCAACAGTAGTTATGAAAGATCATCACTTTCCTTTGAATTCCTTATGGGGCATGAAGCCATCACGTCAGCTCGTCCCCACGGGAGAACTGTCCCAAGCAGTCACATACTATTGCAGAAGTGGTTTATGTGATAATTTGTTTTACATGATGATGTTGCCATCCCCCATACACTGGGGCTGTTTTTAACTTTTTTAATTTTCTAATTTGTAACTCCCTATAGATTATATTGTTTCTCCACACAGCTGAGTTTCTTAGCTAATATCACAATGCGTTCTTAAAGTTTCAGTATAACAGAGCACCAAAGACTGTGTTTTAACTAAATTCAAAAGACTGTGCTCTAAATCAGTGGTTCCCAACCTGTAATCCGCGGACCACTTATGTGCGCCACTTATGGTCCGCAGCGCATTATCAGATAGTCCGCGGCTGCGTTATTGATTTGGTATTAAGTGCTTTGATTTTGCTCTGATTCTCTCTACGTTCTTAAGGCAATGAAAAGTAACTGTATTATGTGACAACTTTCTGGATTCAAATTCATGAAGAATATCCAGCTCTGAGTGAAAAAGCACTTATAGTACTTCCTTCCATTTCACTCAACCTACATGTGTGAAACTGTATTTTTTGTTCTTAGTGCTTGTCGTGAAATATTCTAATCCACATATATAAATTATCAGGTAAATATAAAGCCTAACAAATAAATTCTATAAAAGGAAGAAGAATGGTAAAGAACAGTGCTGTCACAATGGCTGTACGCAAAATCCCCTTTGTTTTATGCTTCGTCTGCAAATTGTAACGCTTTCACGTTGATAGTAAAAGCCTACTATATTATTACCCGCTTTCTTCAATGAAACGTGTGCTGTATTTCTTGGAAAAACATTTGAGATACGCAAGCTGAACAATGACCTAATTTTAATATTTCATTCATTCCATTTTATACACAGCGTAACTAAAAGACAGATAAAGCAGGATAGAGAGAAGGGAGAGGCAGAAAGCCGAACGCATGCAAAATTAAACACGCGTCTCGCTATTAATGCCACCCCAACAAGCGTAACGCGATACACAATTACTACTATCACGCGTGTAAGGCCACATGCACTAACTTTTTCGGACGGACAGTGATAAAAACACTAACCGTCCCAGAGTTAGGTTTTAAAATAACGAAAAACGCTTATTAGAAAAGATAACATTAGATGGGTTTACGTTTGAAAACATTACAGTACCCAGACAGCACATCTTCGAAACAGGAGGTAGAAGAAATTGCATATTTTGAACGCAGCCACTTAGCTCTTTTAAATTTGTATATTTGGGTTCCTTAGGGCTTGCTGACAAAGAATATGTAAAACGTTACGCAAATAGTCTAGGAATTAACAAGTTATAACCAAAATAAAATAGTGGGGATGCCTGACAGCATGAAATCATTTCTGCTCATAAAATTTTTTTTATAACGTGTTTGAAAAAAACCGTACGTACGGAAATAGCCTACCATGTAAACTCCAAATTGATTGGAGCGCAACAAATATAAGACTAAACACGATTGGTCGGACTATAAATACTATCTTTGGTTGTTAGGGGAGACGTAGGAAGGTAAAATTTTTTCAAACACTTGTCGAAACGTGGCTCCATTGGCCAGACTCGCTGATATAATCACTTAGGAGCGTTAGTTCGAGACCACTAGTTCAAATAAGCTTGATAAAGCAACAGTGCGTTGAAGCCAGCTCATATTTTTGCTAAATAAAAGCCTGGAACATAAGCAGATGGGAATTTGTGCCAGTAATTGTGCCAGAATTCATTGCTAGTCAACGTATCTGTGTTTATTTCCATGAATTGTGGTAAGCTTGAAACATTCAGTATCTTTTAATGAAAATTGAATGTGAATTGTTAATTTATGCCTGTCTATATGTGTAGTTCAGTAGCAAACATGATGTAAAGCCTATAATGCTCCAGCCTGAACAGAAGGTGTCGGAGGAAAGTAAAACTGCATGGAATGGCCAAACAGTACACTGACACCTAGATGATTGACTAGAAAGAAATAATGCTGGAAGTGCAGAGGCGTAGTAACCATTAAGGAGGTTAATACTGGTATAAAGTATTTCAGATGAAGCTGACAGTTGGCCTAACGCTCTGAACTCAATGTTTGTGATGTATTGTGCTCAGTGTAGAACTAGAGTATCAATTAGTTATGAAGTAGAAGGTACATCCTTCTTGTTTTCAGGGACCGTGGTCTTGATGGTATTGAGCAGCACCTGGTCAGAGCTTTGCTGAATCCAGAGTCGGACAGCATACTCCTCGGTCCATTTAGCTATCAGTGAGGTGTCTCCAGAGCCCAGGGGAGAAATCGAGCAGAGGAGTCTTTTCCTGCCGCCATCACGCAAGATAAGCTGATGTGGCCAGCTGAGCTCAAAATTATGTACCCCCATCTTAAAATAACATTGTAACATAAACTTAAGAGGGGAAGTAAATTGTTTTAATATCAGGAACTGAGAACATCTCCAATACTAGTTCCAATAAAGACAAACTATTGAAGTCATGATGACAAATACCAACAGAGCTTGAACAAAACAAAACCAGTATTACCTCATATTACTACTACACAACTGACACACATAGGATACTTTTAATAATATATGTCACTACAATATTCATATTGATAAATTCTGTACATATAACTTGTAATTAAAATTGATTGTGATTCCTGGTTCCCTTTGTATTACTAAGTCCCCTATAAATATTTGTAACATCCCACTTCACCACAGTGCTATAAAAACAAAACACAGAAACTGTTTGCAAGTAGAACCAGCTTTGAGGCTGTCTTTAACTTCTATGAAGCCTAATATTGAAAATCTAGTGGACGAAATGTAAGCACAAGGCTCCCATTGAATATTTTGTAATTTTAACCATTGAATTGTATGAATATATAGTATTTAACCAGTATGTATGTAACCAATAAATTGTATGTATAATTTATTTTTCATTACTATTACCGTACCTTACAATTTCCTTGTCATCTGGCAAATAATTAACAACGTGTGTTATTGAATATAGGCCTATTCATCTATTGAATAAAAACAGTTAAGTGTTTATGGAATTTCGATATTACATTTAAACTGGTGGTCCTTAGATGTAAAATGGTTCGGAACCACTGCTCTAAGTGTATCTTGAGTTTGTGTTGTTCTAAACTTTTGATTTCACTTTATAGACCCAGATGGCAGCCCTTCTGTCTGTGTGAACAGTCTCCTCGAGTGTGCTGACGATTTGACTTCAGTTACGCATGGCACTGATACGAATGCCCAGTGCCAGTAAGTCAGCCGTGTTTCATTTCTTTGTCACTGTAACATAGTCTTTTGTGTGTCAGTGGATGCCCAATATGGCTCGTCTTGAATGTAAACCATGCATTTCACAAGAGTGAAGTTTCTTCTTGACAATGTTTCTGAACTATTAAAGCTTTTTTTTTTGTGTGTGCTTAGGATTAATTAAGGGGTTTCCCTACAGTGAAAACTAACTTTTGTTCTAATAACATTTTCAAACTTTTTATGTGCTCAATAGACACAGTGTATGTCCATGAACCAAATTCTACAGTTTATTTTGTTAAAAAAAACATGTGGTTACCATGGTAACCAAAAAAAAAAATCCGCCATATTGGATTTTCACCACTTTTCGAGAGCTAAAAACTTATGTTTCCCATTGACCAAACTTTACCAAATTGCACACACATGTTGTGACTGACAATTAAAACAATTTATCAGGGGCTTTTTTTGATAAGTTAAAAATTCTATTTTTAATGATTTTTAAAAAAAAAATACACTATATTTGTATGAAAAACAATGAAAAAAAAATATTTAAAAAATATATCAAAGCAAATTACCAAAATATCAAAAATAGCCCCTGTCATTTTAAAGGTATATATGTGTCCTACATGCATGCCAAATTTCAGACTGATCTATTAGATAGTTTGTAAAAAATAACATTTTTTGTTAATAAAATGTTAGTTTTGAGAAAAATGCATTTTAGTCACCGAATGACTTGTCTTGTCCAATATACTCCATTCTGGGGGGCTGAATGTGTTTAAAATTGTCCAGCACTATATGCTGCACCTCCTTCAGCTTCCTGCAGCTGCTCCTCTTGCCTTTATCTTGCCTAATTTTTCTTCTTTCCTTCTACATGGTAACCAAAAAAAAACAACCGCCATATTGGGTTTTACACCAATTTTCAAGAGCAAAAATCTTATGTTTACCATTGACCAAACTTTATCAAATTGCATACACATGTTGTGACTGACAATTAAAACAATTTGTCTAGGGCTTTTTTTTTGATAAGATAAAAATTCTATTTTTAATGACTTTTTTAAAAAAATACACTATATTTGTATGAAAAACAATGAAAAAAATATATTAAAAAAAATATATCAAAGCACATTACCAAAATATCAAACAAAGCCCCTGTCAATTTAAAGGTATATATGTGTCCTATATGCATGCCAAATTTCAGACTGATCTATTGGATAGTTTGTAAAAAAAAAACATTTTTTGTTAATAAAATGTTAGTTTTGAGAAAAATGCATTTTAGTCATCGAGTGACTTGTCTTGTCCAATATACTCCATTCTGGGGGGCTGAATGTGTTTAAAATTGTCCAGCACTATATGCTGCCCCTCCTTCAGCTTCCTGCAGCTTCTCCTCTCGCCTTTGTCTTGCCTAATTTTTCTTCTTTCCTTCTACCCTGGTAACCAAAAAAAAAAAAAAAAAAACGCTATATTGGGTTTTTCACCAATTTTCAAGAACAAAAATCTTGTTTCCCATAGACCAAACTTTATCAAATTGCACCCACATGTTGTGACTGAAAATTAAAACAATTTTACTCATGATTATTTTAATAAGTTTAAAATTCTATTTTTAATGATTTTAAAAAAAAAACTATATTTGTATGAAAAAAATATTTTTTTAAATATTTTTTTTTAATTTATAAAAGAAAATTACCAAAATATCAAAAATGCAGATGTGTTACTTTAAAGATATAGATGTGTACTACTCATGATTATTTTTATAAGTTTTAAATTATATTTTTAATGATTTAAAAAAAAAAAAAAACTATATTTGTGTGAAAAAATATATTTTTAAATATTTTTAAAAAATTTATAAAAGAAAATTACCAAAATATCAAAAATGCAGATGTGTTTTTTTTTAAAGATATAGATGTGTACTACATGCATGCCAAATTTGAGACTCCTCTGTTTGATAGTTTTAGTGAGAAATCGTGCATTTTCGGCACAAATTTGAAAATCATAGCATGGGGGTGGTGCCGACAATATGCTTTTTGATACATCAAATGCATTTTTTTATGTTATAAAACCTTGCTCAATCGATTCCTCGATGATTATTTAATAAAATAAGCTCAAAAGTAAAAAATCTATATTTTGTACGTAAAATCCAGTTTTCATAGTAGTGGACCTCCTTAAAGTAAGTCATGACTACCTTAAATCAAACTTATGTGATTTAAATACATGTACACTTGATGCTGACCACATCACCCCTAGTGTGCCGATGGTCAAGAAAATATGGGCCTAACACCATATTCCCAATATGCCTCAATGGGCGTGTAACGGGATCCTTTACCTTTTTTTTTTATATGGAACCAATCCTGGCATGCGAGAGTGAGTCATGGACAATTAGTAAACCAGTAGGAAAAGTTTTATGTTTTTTTATTACATAAAATTTTGCCTCGTTTTGACGAGGTGTGTCCCGTTCAGCTTAGTCGGTTATATTATACTCGTAATTGTACCAAATATGCTCAATACAAACTAGGAAAAAGCAGCAAACAATAACTTATGTGACAGCATGGGTGAAAAAATGCTCTTTTGTTTTCTCAAAAAACAAAAAAGGTGGTACGGTTTTTAAAATTTTTTACCGGGTTTTATTATTTTTGTACAGGTTTTTCATACTTTTTTGGAAACAGATTTTTCATCTCTGGGAGTTCAGATGTACGAGTACTTTACGTAATGGGAAGAGGACTGGAGCTCATGAAGTTGCAATATGTCAGAAAAGGCACAGACAAAAAACTCTAAGTTTGTAAGATAAATATTGCCAAGGAAGTTGCTGTTATGGATTAGGTAAATGAATAAACATTAACAGTAAAAGCACACAGAGGGAACATTCAATTATCAAGGAAAGAGTAAATTCTATTTGCTGCTAATGAATGAAGCCTTAATAAGTGAAATGCATTGCATTTATCTTTACTTCTTATTCCACTCATCATTAATGTCTGTAAACTTTCCTTATTTTCTCATATCAGGGACACATCAGAGTTTTTGGAATGCATCAGTAAACTTCCATGTATGACATCACTTGCCCCGCTGGTTGCCAACATCAGAAATTCAATGGAAACTATTGAAATTGAGCTAAAGTGTCGTGCGTATATTCTTTGTCTTCTTCAGTTCATAAGGTACCATAACTTTCATTATTATAATCTCCAAGTTGTTACAGACTAAGATCTCAACAATTATCAGTCACATCTGAACATCTGCTTCAAAGTTACCCAACATATGCGGAACAGAGAAAGAGCATATGGCCGACACCAGTACCATTCGTGGAAAAGCTATATGGAGATTCAAATAGCCACAAACTGACTACTGATTTAACATTCAAGTGGGCGTCTGAGAGTGTACGAAGAAGAAGAAGTCACATCTGCAGTTGTTGATAGCACATCCACATTTATCTGTGTCTCCTCTGCAAGTTTTGTCAGTCACAAATGTCTTTATCTTGGTTGTTACTTGCACAGCCATCATCATTATCTCCATATTCATGATTATGATCCCCATAGTCATTGTCATTTCCACAATCCTTGTCATTGTTATTCATCTTTTTTAGAAACCATCATTATGTCCATAAACCTTATCATACCATATTATTTTCATCTCTGCAATCACCAGCATCTTTCAAATTACTGTCATCTTCACAAACATCATATTCATCTCCCAAGTGCCATGCATAGATGAAGTTAAGATAGAAGAATAAAATCTGTAATACGATTTGAGTGGAAAATTGCTTCAACTCATTCAAAAAAATTAAGCACTGGGGAAACTGACTACTTTATTTATTACGGAAGAAAATAATAGTATATCACTGTTACGGTAGATTAATTGGCATTGTCTGCTAGAGGTTAGCAGCATGCGATTTTAGGGGTTACAACGTTTAATGTAATGTAAAAAGTATTATTAGCCTAGTGAACGCTGTGACGTTTCAGCGTTGGTAGTCACGCACGGTGACCAAGAGACGGGACCCTTTTTCAAATGACCGTCAAACGGAGAAGACGTGTCTTTATATTCTTATAGTGTCGGGCATGGAAGGCCACACGGTTATATTGTATTCTCTTATGGACATGGGTCAGTCCACTGTTATGATGAAGAAAGATGAAGTTACAGGTTAGTAATTGACTAAACCTTGTCGAGATGAATTCACAGTCCTTTTTAGTTATACTAGTGCCAGACGCATAATCTCACTGTCGGTCGTTGGATTTTCCAACCACGCGTGCATATAGTTATGTCGTTCTGCCTACAATAATTCAGATTACGAGACAAAGGACTGATATGCAAGATAGCTAATTCAACATAGGATTCTAATTTATATTTGTGATGTAATTCATAATCAACGTTCGATGTCTACAGAATGTATAATAAATTGTTTGTTTGGACTCTAGCCATGACTTATCCAGTCTATGAACATTTGGGAATTCAATCATCATTATCATGGTCTCAAGGTAATTTAAACCCACATTCGTGTACTTAACATCAAAGGCACGAAGCTCTAAAGAAGATGAACTGTAAACCCAGATTCCACGATTGACTATCAAGCTCTCAACAAATCCGTTGGGCTAATTTTACCGACCCGCCTGTAAAAACTGGTGGCCGCCCCTGCAACAATCACCCACATGGGGTTGAAGCAAATATTACACACACAGAACAAATATCAGTTTAATATCCATGGACTGAAAGCCAACCAAGTGGAAATACATTTCAGAGCTACTTTTTTATACCTATGGGGAATGAAGCAGTCAATGAAAAAAAAAAAAAATTCCCTGCTTACACTATGGATGCTTTCCTAGGAATTGTGTAAATAGCCAGATTTTCCCATTCAGATGCATTTTAAGAAGGATGCGTATGACCTATTCTGGAAATCTGCTTATGATTCTAAGTGTTTGACATTTTCTGTGCTTTATAATTATAACACAATACAATATAAGGCACAGTAACAATAATAAGAGTGGTGATACATAAAAAAAACATAAACATGATGTGTTAACATATCTTACAACAAAGATTTTTTGAATGTTCCATCCCTTTCAAGGTCCATTTCATACACCAAAGTTGCCAGCACCTAGACCTACTTTTGCCTTGTGTTATGGACTTTGGTACATTTAGCAGTGCTGCTAGTTGCATCAATGTTTACAGCACACTTTATGGCCATTTCACAATTTTTTATTTTCAGTTTAATTAAGCAATGATGCTAAAAAATCTTACAAACAATACTACAGTTGTGGACAGAGTGCTGTTAACATTTTTGTTAGTTTATGCTAGCAATCTACCAATAATTCACTAGTAATACTAGTTCAACAAATTGAAGCAACAACTACAAGGGAAATTAAGTACTTTTGCAGAAGCTTCCTGCAAAAAGCAAATTAATGATCACTGTTGATCATATTTTCCTTGTGTGGTTTGTAATAGTAGAGCCACTGTTCCTTCAGGTATGTCATAAGAGAGAAGTTGTGAAGTTGTACAGGGAGCTACAATCTTCTTATGTAAAACTACTTGCTACAGACACGATCATGGTTATAGCATATGAAATGCTTTGATGTCGACTTCCTGCAAAGAAGCTAATTCAGTGATGTCTTCATTCTACACAACAGAGGAGAATGATAATAATTAAATATGATATACTATCTGCATGAACCTTGTGTAGTTCCCTGTTGTCTCTGAGGAGTCTGGGTTGGAGTGGCTAAGAGAAATGTCGTTCGCCTCTAATTCTAAAGGTACCGGGTTCATTCCCAGTACAGGAAATATAATGGACGGAAATTTTTTCAGAACCAGTGGTTACTAATGATGTCATACTCCCCATTGATTTTCTGGGTATGAGTTCAGTTGCGTGGCTTTCTCGGATAAGGGCGAAAAAAAGGAGGTACCCTGTAAAAGTTGCATGTGTTAAAAATACCTCGGCAGTTGGAAATCGTAAAGAGTAGGCCATACGGCCGCTGCACGGGCAAGATTTAAAAATCAGGAAACCTACTCACCACGAAAATATTTATAGAGTGTGTGATTTCTGTAAACACACATTGGGATACTCGCCGGCGCTAGGGAGTTCGTACACTGTGCTGAGATCCTCCATGTGTGATCTAAACGGGGAGATCAGAGCACTCATGGAGTTGTCCATATGCAATGAAGATGGTCCTTAAACCAAACCAAAACTCAGGAGAAAAAAAATGAATCAGGCATGTCGTAAGAAGTAACAAATGTGAGGGTATGCATGAAGCTGGCCATCTCAGCATCAGAATACTACAGAAACCACCACTAGCACGTGAAGCCCTTTTGAGCAGGATTTCTGAATGGGGGCCAACTGCATAAATAACCTCAAGCTTTGCCAGGTATAAAAGAGGAGAATGAAACAGAATTAGACTGGACAAATGAAGTCAGAACAAACAAAACATTGCAGAACTTCAGATAACACTTCTAGTTTGATACAACAGATCAGTTGTGAATGATAGAGAATTTTCTTTTGTTTTTAAAGGCAAAGTATCCAGTTGAACCTTTGATGGGTTATAATTTGGATGTATAATGTAGTAAAAAAGTTAGTTGCTTATCCTTTACAGGACGTGGCAATCAACCCCAGCTTTTATTGGCTGTTTGTGATTTTTCTAGGCAATTTTTTTCATTTAATAGTTTGTCATTGCTTTCTGAACGGTATGGCGCTTATACCATTGTTAAAAATCCACACAAAGCGATCTGCTACCAAACCGCCTGCAGCAGGTTTCGAACCTGGTATATCTGGATTATGAAACTGCGTTCATATCCATTAGGCCACAGACGTCAATAATGTAGTAACTTCAAGATAATAAAATCTGATTTCCAATATCTAAATATAGTATCTTCTCCCCCCTCCACTCAGTCCAAGTATAGTAAATCAAAACTGTAAAATTGTGTGTGTGTGTGTGTGTGTGTGTGTGTGCCTTCCATTAAAAAAAAAAATTAAGAAAAAAAGGTTTCTTATAACTGCCCTATTGTTAACAAGGTGGAAAGGGGTGAGAAAGCTCGGGGGTGTACGAGATGACACCAAATCCACCAATTATCTGCCATCATCCATATGAGCACCCCATCAGACTACCCCTTATTCTCACACCATCATGGATCCTTGCAGATAAAAAAGTAGCATTGTTTTTGTGACACTGGCATTCTTTACACATCCACTGCATGGAGTATGGGGTAATCTTTACTTTTAGTCTAGTAAAACATAGTGACCTTTCCTTGGATTAGTAGACCATAACATTTAAAAAGACCAAGACCAACATTACAAGGGGAGGTCACTCTATAATTTACTAATCTAAAGGTAAAGATTACCGTTTGTTATTCTGATCTATTGTTTTGCAATTTTTTGGATATAGAACTGAGAATCAGATTGATCACATATGCATAAGTAAGAAGTTTGGGTCATCAGTGCAAAATGTAAAAGTACGTAGAGGAGCAGTTGTGGTATCAGACCACCATCTTCTGTTGGCTAAATAAAAATTAAAACTCAATAAATTTACAACAGTATATAGCTATAGGCAACAGTATAATGTGGGAGATCTAAGAAATCAGGAAATAAGAGAAAAATTTGCAATCACTGTATCCAACAAATACCAAGTACTCCAACATCTGGAAGATGAAGCAGATACGGAAGACCACTGGCAACAAGTATAAAATATATGGAACGAGACATGTGAAGAAGTACTGAGAAAAAGAGAACATCAGCACAAAGCATGGATTACAACAGAAACCATTAGCAAGATAGAAGACAGGAAAAACCAAGAAAGCAGATTTGAACAGAAGCAAAACCAGAAGCTCCAAAGCCAAGGCTCATGAAGTGAACATAGAAGCAAACAAAGAAGTAAGAAGAAACATCAAAAGAGACAAGAGGAAGTATATTGAAGAGTTGGCAAGAGAAACTGAGGAAGCTGCAGCCAAAGGAAATATGAGGGACCTGTACAACAACACAAAGAAGCTAACAGGGAAATATAAGCAAGCAAATGGCCTCACAAAAAATAGGAATGGAAAATTGCTTAGTAATATACAAGAACAAATGAAGAGATGGACAGAACATTTGGAGGATCTTCTCAAAAGACCAGCTCCAACTAATCCCCCAGACATCGAGCCAGCAGAGAAGGAGCTACAAATCAGCTGTGAACGACCAAGTAGAGAAGAAATAAAGAAAGCCATAAAGCTTCTGAAAGATGGAAAAGCAGCTGGTCCAGATTGCATTCCAGCAGAGGCCATCAAAACAGAAATTGATACCTCTACAAAGATATTATACAAACTACTTGGCAAAGTCTGGGAGAGAGAGGAAATACCAGCAGAATGGAAGGAAAGTTATCTGGTCAAGTTGCCTAAGAAGGGAAATTTACAAGAGTGCACAAATTATAGAGGGATAATGTTACTATCAGTGCCAGGAAAAGTATTAAACAGAATCATCCTTGAGAGGGGAGCCGCGCTAGCGTAGTGGTTACAACACCGCTCTGGCGACCGGGTGATACAGGATCAAACCCGGGCGACGGCATTTGAGGATTTTTCGTCGACCGGGATTTGGACTGGATTAACTCGAGACCTGGCGAGGACATTTGAAGGAGTGTCGTCGACCAGGGACTGGCGGCTCCTGAGCCGACCCAGCTGCAATGGGTACCTCCGAAATCGGAGAGTATTTGCCTGAATGGCGAGGGACACCTGTCTCTGTACAAGAAATAAAGGGATACTCACGTAAAATCAATGTCAGGTTAGACATAAATAATAACCTGAGATTTCGCCTCGAGTATTAGCGGGCGTACGAAAAAAAAAAAAAAAAAAAAAAAAAAAAATCCTTGAGAGATTAAAAGAGTCCATAGACAAGCAACTGAGAGATGAACAAGCAGGTTTTCGACAAAAAGATCAGACCAGATAGCCACATTGAGAATAATAGTTGAACAAAGTCTGGAATGGAATTCACCACTATACATCAGATTTATGGACTATGAAAAGGCATTTGACATTGTAGACAGAGAATCACTTTGGAAATTGATGAGGCATTATGGAGTTCCCATGAAGATCATTAACTTAATAAAGAAGACCTATGAAGACATGACATGCAGAGATCTTCATGAAGGACAACTTACAGAACCATTTAGGATTAGAATGGGAGTGAGACAAGGATGTTTCTTGTCTCCATTTCTTTTCTTACTAGTAATAGATTGGGTCATGAAAACATCGACATCACACAACAGAAATGGAATCCAGTGGAATCTGACTAAAGAGCTCGATGATCTGGATTTTGCAGATGACTTGGCTCGTCTGTCCCATAACCATAATCAGATGCAAGACAAAATGAAAATTCTCGATGAGAGGTCACAACAAGTGGGCCTGAAAATACACAGGGAAAAGACAAAGATTATGAGAATAAATGCAAGAAATGAAAACAAGGTTGAACTTGAAGAGACACCACTAAAAGATGTAGAATCTTACACATATCTTGGCAGTAATAAAGACAAAGTCGGAGGGTCAGACAATGATATCAAAATAAGAATACAAAAAAGCAAGAGTAGCTTTCATTGCATTGGGAAACATGGAGAACAAGAGAAATCAAGTCCAACAAGAAAATAAGAATCTTCAACTCAAATGTCAAGTCAGTCCTATTGTATGGCTGAGACATGGAGAGCAATAAAAAGAAAAGCAATAGCGAAAGAACATTTGCAAGTATGAAGGCGTTCTTCCGTGTAAAATTTGATGCACAAACAGGAGATCTTGGAAGAAGAAGAATTTTTTAAGAACATTCAGCTGTAAAAGTAGCTGAGGACGGAATGTTATCATTCAGGCAAACAAGTCGTAGCGCCCTCTTATGTAGGGATTCTAGGCGTTTCAAAAACGACAAGCCACAGCGACTCCAGATATTTGAGCAATAAGAAAGGTGACTTTGAATATGTCCATAATAGAATATAAGTCTAGAGTGCGGACATAAAAAATGTTTGATTTTTGAGAGTTGAAACAATTTTTGTGAGATCTTGTTTGCGATGAAATAGACATGTGACTTCCAGCTTAGAGCTCTCTAGAGACTGGTCGATGACCACACTCAACAGGCTGTGGTCCGTAACTTGCTTTAATACTTGTACGTTCTCCGTCTAGAGATAAAGATAACGTATTTGGTTGACAGTGCAGAATCTTTTGGCGGGTTGAGATAATCAAAGATTGAGTTTTGTTTTTATTAATGGACATACTATTAATAGTGCACCAAGCTTGTACAATGTCCAGGTGACGCTGTAAAAGAGACTGAACAATGTTAATTCTGTACCAGCTACTGTTACTGTTGTATCATCAGCAAACATAAGACAATCGTCATGTGGCAATGACAAGGGCGGGTCATTGATGAAGATGCTGAAGAGTAAGGGTCCTAGTATCGAGCCCTGCGGGACACCCATTGTAGTGGTGTATGATTTAGAGAGCACATTATTGTATAAGACTCGTTGTGTTCTGTTTTCAAGGAATGATTTTATTAATGTGATCACTTTTGGATGAAATTTGTACACCGCAAGCTTTTGTATCAGCAACGAGTGGTCAATTGTGTCAAATGCTTTGTAAAGGTAGATTAATAATACTCCATTTATTTTTTCACAGTTGATATTAAAATGCCAGATTTCGGTAATCTTAGTCAACAAGGATTGACAAGAGTGTTTGGGTCGAAATCCAGATTGGTTTTCATGTATAAGATTGTAGCTGTTCAGTGAAGAAAGAATATGTTTATTCATGTGTCGTTCAAGAGGTTTAGTTATGACTGATAGTAGGGAAATCGGCCTGTAGTTTGTGACGACATTAATATCACCTTTCTTAGGTACTGGCACCACTAAGCCTGTTTTCAGTCGTTGAGGAAACACTTTCTTTGTGAGGCACAGATTGAAAATGTAAGTGAGTGAGTCGCATACAACAGGCTATGCAAGCTGAAGTATCCTTGAAGATATTCCATCTTCACCGCACGATTTCTTCTGAGGTAATGATTTAATTAAAATAGAAACCTCCGAGATTGACAGTAAAGGTAATTCAGGAAGGTGGGCTTCGTTTAACCTCCATTGAACGAAATCAGAAAGAGCAGTACAATTCAGTTTCTGATGATTTATTCCCGATGTTCGTGCAATCAACGAGAAGAACTGGCAAAATTCATCAGCATTAATGTTTGTAGCTTGCTGTCGGAGGTTATGCCGGCGTACATTTGTGAGAAGGTTAATAGCGCTCCAGATTTTAGATGAGCTCCGGCCGTCGTCAATAATGGATCTGAGGTGCTGTCTTTTAGACTTCCTTAAAATGTACTGCGCTAAGTTTCTATATTTTCTATAGCTTGCATGGTCTCCAATCTTCTTGAAATAGTCTCGCTGTTGCCTAGTTTTCAGGTATTCCAAAGTTATCCATGGAGGCATAATTTAGGAGCATGTTTGTTAAGAACTGAAGTGAATGCTGTCTTCGGGTCAGATACTCCATAGACATTATCAAAAGGTGTCGCTAAGAGATCAGACAGGAACTTGGAGCTATCAAAATTCTTGAATATTCGTGCTTGTATAACCTGGAGAAAAAGTTTAGGAATTCGAACTCCTTTTTTGGTCCATGTGCAATGTATGGAGTAGTGATCGCTTAGACCACATACGGGAACGCAGACTTCGATGATGTGAGCAGTGTTAGTAACATACAGATGATCTATGCAGGTTGATGACTTGTCTGTGACTCGGGTTGGTAGCGATATCAACTGGTTCAGGTTGTACAGGGCATACAAATTATCCCAATTAACGTTTCGCTTCAAGGCATCAGTATTGAAGTCTCACATTATTAATAGCTCCAAAGAAGTTATCCAGACTTTGTCCATCATGTCCGAGAACTGATCTAGCCATTCTATTCTGGCATCCGGATTGTGGTATAAAAAGCCAATTAATATAGAGGTAGTGTGGGAGGCGGACTTCCAGCCACAAGCATTCAACTTCAGGACATTCGAGATCAACGCGTCTTACAGCTTTGATGCTTGTGTGCACATAGGCAGCCACACCAGTTTCAAACCTAATTGATGGATCCCGACGGAAAATTTCGTAATTTGCAATTTGCAGTTCTTGGTTAGAAATGTGTTAATTAAGTTTAGTTTCTGTTAGTCCAAAAATATGAAATGCATCAGCACATGAAGATTGAATTTGTTGAGTTGCATCATTTGTACACTTTTGAGGACGGAGTGTATCACATTGGTCCTGTTGAGTAGGTGCAGAAAAAACATGTTGGGGGGGGGGGGTTGTAGGTGCAGAAAACATAGATGGGTGTTGCTGTAGGGAGACATCACAAGCGGTGCCCTGCACTGCACGATTTACAATAACAGGTGTGATTTGATGTTCGTGATTATGAGATGATGTTGAGTGGGTGTCATTAGAAGTAGTAAGTAATGGTGGAAAGTCAAGATCATAATTACTACCTGAGAAGCAGGTATTCACTGTTGATAGACGTCTGGTTGGATCTTGAGATATTGTAGTGTGGCCGACTCCTTTGAAGGTGCTTTCTGGGTACTTGATATTTGTTGCCAGCTTGCTGATTCCTTCAGTGGATAAGGCAATATCACCACTGTAAAGATGTTTTTTAGGGACTCCTGATTTCGCAATGAAGTACGAGGAGTGATCAATGAAGTTATAGTTGTGTCTGATGCAGTGTCTTTGAAGTTTAGAATTATTGACATCAATTAATTTGCGGTAATGGGCCCTGACTTGAGGAATAATGGACGAGAAGTAGATTTTCGCATTAGGGAATAACGAAAGGAATTTTGATGTGATCTGGTTTAGGACTGATTGGGATATTTCATTATCTTTGAGCGAGTCTGATAGACCAATGTGAGTAGTTACTCTGGTGACAGTGGGGTCAGAAGGAAAACGTTTAAGGAGTGACAGTAAATCCTGAGTGGATGCCCAGTACTTGAAGCGAACAGTAACCGAGTCCATATCGTTTGTCAATAATCTCGATTTTTTGTAGTTCCTTGACATTTTGGTCCCCGAAAATAAGGTGTTTCCTTTTATCTGTAAGCCTTGTGTTGGTGCCTGTGATAGGACGTGCCTGTTCTTGTGTTGCATGTGTGCTTTGATCGTTGGACTGCTGATAACTTGAGCGGATGGCACGGGACAGGAAGACTTGGCATGTGTTTGTTGAAGGCCTATGCCCCTTAGGGAGCTAAAGGTCATTGATTGATTTGCAAGGTACAAAAAAGGAGAATGAAACAGAATTAAACTAGACAAATGAAATCAGAACAAACAAAACATTTTTTTTTTTGTGCAGTTTTTTGTGTTGGAAAAAAAAAACATACACACACAATCTTTGGTTGGTCATGCAAATAAAATTTTAACTTAAACAGGATACACGTTTATACACAGGCCTTTGTTGTACCATCTCAGAAGCATCAGCGAAAGCTATGCCATTTGTTTATATATCTTATTTATCAATTTTTCATTTACCAGCATCTGTTGGTTCATGTAATGAGCGCTTCGCTAAGTGTGGTGTGCAGGATCAAGGACTGGATAATGTCACCCAGTCAGACAAGGACACAATTTGCAAGTAAAAAAATCAGTCCTTTTTTCATGTTTATTTTAAAAAATTAAAAAATCATATGACTATTTTTATTATTTGTCTCCTGTGATGCCAGTTTCCTTTGTTGTCTGCCTTCTTTTTATGTCATTCCTTTTGTTGTGTGTCATTTAATTCAGTAACTGAGGCGTACAGGCACAGAGACTCAGGACGTGACGATCCTATTGCCTTCAACTCTTGGTCAGATGCCTAGAGCCGTCGGAGAAGAATCTCGGCCTATTGTAACCAGCAGAGCAATTTAACCAGGGCAATTTGGTGGCGGGGAAAGAGCACTGTGAGCCCTACCTTGGCTACGTATCACAAGGAGACGCAGAAACACCCCCTTTATCTCCCCCAGAGCTGGCACAGTACACTTCTGGCTTCTACCCGGGGCGTTAGGAAATCCACAGGCACCCCAGCATCACAATGCCAAGAAGATGACAAAGTTGGAATTTACTAACTCAAACCTGGCAGAGCAAGTCCTCCAACAGATGCGGCCGATGCTGGGCCCACTGGCGCGTGGACACGTCCCGATCCCCATCGAGACTTGCCCGGGGAGCCCACCCCGGCTCAAAAAAGCAGAGAAGGCCACTCTCCAAACCTCCGATGTCTTGCGGGCAGTGTTAGGATGTGCAAGAACATGGACAGGAAGACTCCACAACTTCCCCCCTGAAGACACGCCCACGGCGACCGTTGCCTCAACTGGCTGTGTGTGGTGTACCCGGAAACGGGGCCTCCCAGTACTGAGACACAGTTAAGTCCCCGATGTCATTTATCGATGCAGAGTTGAGAGAGATGGCTGAGCATCACAATCCCCCCTGTGTTGCAGCATGATGAGAACCCAGAATTGCACACTGAGCTTGGGGGGAATCACTTGGGCACCAGACTTAATACTGGCTCTTGACTGGATGGCCGCATGCAGGAGATTTCTACAATGGGGGGTTGGCATGTGGTGGGTATCTGGAAGTGGCTCTGTGCAGGACGTGAGGATTCCTTGGGTGAGCCCAGAACCAGAGCACAGCATTGTGCAAGCTCTGCATAGTTGGAGAGCCCCCTGGATGACGGGGAATGCACAGTGTGCTACCCCACCTGTCCCCAACTGCTAACTTAGAACCAGAAGTGGGGTCCTCTGTATGCGTGCCAGGCCAGGATAAAATGCCTGGGAAAGAGACTGGAGCTCAGAACTCCCTAACTCAAAGTTGCAGGATGGCAGGAAAGACAGGGCTATTTTGAAGATAATGCAACCATATTTTCACCATACGAGCTCGGACGCCGCCTCGGTAAACAAGGTCCGCGCAGAGCAGTGACACCCCCAGGCTGCTTGCGAATAGTCTACTACTGGGAACATAAACAGATTAGGGATGAGCCCACTCTCCCGTTGAACAGGTGCTAAAGTCATAGATACTGGGCCAGAAGGCGCACCGGAAACCACAGTATCACGCAACTCGCTTTTTTTTTTTTCTATGGAGAGTACACCGTCAAATAAATCTCGT
The DNA here is from genome assembly GCA_024509875.1 of Oreohelix idahoensis. NCBI lineage: Eukaryota > Metazoa > Mollusca > Gastropoda > Stylommatophora > Oreohelicidae > Oreohelix > Oreohelix idahoensis. Next base: position 155,628 of record JAMPIV010020796.1, on the reverse strand, counting down.
ACTGGTGCTCGCCCTGTGGAGCTCCACCAGGCAGGTGCAGTGCCGGGCTCTGAGCCTCGACAGAGCCCACCCTCAGCTACTGGAGGACCCTCTAGACCGTCTTGTGGAGTCAGCAGACGGCGGAGGAGAACTACTGACCAAAACAAAACAGAAAAAGAGAAACCCAGAGTGCCACTTGGCATGATGCACTGGAATGCAGAGGGAGTGAACAGCAAGCAGGCTGGATACAGCAAAAAGACAGAGCTGGAAAACATCTTGTATGAGAAGCAAGTCAGTGTTTGCTGTATCCAAGAGACTCACTTGAAAGCAGATCAAACCTTTAAAATAAGGGGATATCAATGCTTCAGATCCGACAGAAAAGATAGACGAAAAGGAGGAGTACTTACTCTTGTAAGGAATAACATTCCTGCACACGAAAGGAAAACCTTCATGGATGGAGCAGAATATCAGCTGTTGCAGATAAAGGTAGACAAGATGGAAATAGAACTCCTGAACTATTACTGTCCGAACAACAAACCCCTGAGTCTCAGCTCTATACAGGTACCAGCCACCAACTTTATAGCAGTTGGAGACTGTAATAGCCACTCCCAGAGCTGGGGCTATAACCATCTGGATCACAGAGGTGAAGAGGTTGAAACTTGGCAAGATGATCACTCCCTAATCCTAGTCAATAATGCCACAGATACTCCTACCTTCTACTCCAGAGGATGGCACACAACTTCACCACCAGATCTTGCCTTCTCCACACCAGATATAGCTGGATCTATTAGTAGAGAAGTAGGAGACCAACTAGGAGGAAGCGACCATCGCCCAATCTTTCTTACTGTCCAGAGTGCAACTCTCAGTACAGGCCCAGCCATTACAAGATGGAACTACAAAAAAGCCAACTGGGGTTTATTCAGGCATCAGGTGAACACGCTGCTGTCTACCCTCAAGGTACAGAACAGAGACATTAATGAAGTGGTAAAAGACTTCAACAGATGCATACTACAAGCTGCAAAAGAAACCATTCCCAAAGGATGCCGGCGTAACTACATACCATACTGGTCCAGCACACTCCAAGAACGTCAGGAAGCCATGGACAGGGCTAGAAAGGACGCAGAGTCTCAGCCTTCACTTGAAACTCACAACAAATGGAAAAAGGCTGTAGCAGAGTTTCAGAGAACAAAGCTAGAAGAAAAACGGAAAAGCTGGAGAACTAAAACGGCATCGCTGAACCTTGAGAAAGACGGCAGGAAACTTTGGAGATTAGTCAAGTCTCTAAATGAAGAGCGTTCCTCACCTAGGCAGACTATCACATTGGATGAAGGTGGCAAACTTTTCAGAGGAAAACAAGCTGCAGACTTGTTTGCTAGAAGATACAGTTCAGAAAGCAACTTACCCATTAACATAGATCATCAGAGAGAGATAAGAAAAGAAATACTGGCAACCATGGGACAGACAGATACTCCTGCCCCAATGAGGGAACCCATCACACTAGGAGAACTACAGAAGGCTATTTCCAAGCTTAAGTTTCAAAAGTCACCCGGCCCAGACAAAATCAGCAACGAAATGCTAGTAAATCTGAGCTCAGCAGCAAAGACAAAACTGCTTGAGATATTCAACACAGCTGGTTGAAAGGAACGGTACCCCAAGTATGGAGAGAAGCCATCACAATACCCATACTAAAGAAAGGGAAATGTAAGACCGAGGCTGCAAGTTACCGGCCAATCAGTCTCACAAGCTGTGTTGGGAAGACTATGGAACGAATAGTCAACCACAGATTGAAATGGTATTTAGAGTCTGAGCAGATCCTGGTGCCGGAACAAGCTGGATTTAGAGAATGCTACAGTATAGAAGACCAAGTTACTTACTTGTCTCAAGCAATAGAAGATGCCTTCCAGGAGAAGAAAAAGGTCCTAACGATCTGGGTCGACTTCAAGCAGGCCTTTGACAAGGTGTGGAAAGATGGCCTCAGTGCAAAACTTAGGAGAAGTGGAATCCAAGGCAACATGATGAAATGGATCCAGTCATACTTGCATAACAGGAGAACTAGAGTCACTCTTGACGGTCTGCAGAGCAGAAATGTGTTGCTCCATCAGGGGGTACCTCAAGGAGGAGTAATTTCCCCAACACTCTTCCTTGTTTACATCAATGACCTGGTGAAAGATCTCCCTGCAGGAGTTAAAGCTGCCTTATATGCAGATGACCTAGTACTCTGGTGCGCTGATGAAAATGTCACCACAGCAAATTATAGAATGCAGCGGGCAGCAGACATGCTAGTGTCATGGGCAGAGAAATGGCTTATCACAATAAACACAGACAAAACCTCCACAACACTGTTCTCCATCGCCCCAAAGGACAAATCAGCTAACATACACCTAGGGACAACCGGGATCAAGGCAGAAAGCTACCCCACCTACCTTGGGGGGACATTTGACCAAAGGCTTACATGGAATAAGCATATTGAAAACGCAGAAGATAAGGCCCGAAGACGACTAGGCATACTCAGAAAAATTAGCAGGTACCAACTGGGGAGCAAATGAACGAAATCTAAAGAAGATTTATAATGGAGTAATAAGACCACACTTAGAGTTTAGCTCAGCAGCATGGTCATCAGCTGCTAACTCACATCTGCAGTCTTTGGACAAGGTGCAAAATCAAGCTCTCAGGCTCATTACAGGAGCCATGAAAACTACACCAATAACAGAGATGCAGAAGGTTGCTGGATTACAGACATTGTCCCATAGAAGAGACACAAAAACCATGATCCAGATGGAAAAGTACAACAGTATGCCAATGCACCCAATGAAGGCAAGACTAGATGATCTGGCATTGGGACGTCTAAAGCGTAGCAGCTTTGTGCATCGGGGGAAAAGACTTATAAGACAGCATCAAGAAGACCTATCCATGAAGACAACACCACTGAAGCCCACCCTATACCCTGTACCATGGGAGCAGGCCAGCAGTGCCCTCCAAATTAATACATCAGTCAGTGGTCTCACAAGTGGATGTGAGTATAATGATCTGCAAAAACGAACTGCTACATTGAGTATGATCCAAGAAAGCTATCCCGATCAATCATGGATACATGCCTATACAGATGGATCAGCAACTAATGCTGTTAGGAATGGAGGTGCCGGTATCTTTATCTCATATCCTGACAACCACTATGAGACTAGGCACATTCCCACTGGTAAATTCTGTTCCAACTATACAGCTGAGGTTCAAGCTCTAGAGCAAGCTGCAAATATGATTTATAACACCAACTCTGACTGCCACCAGGTAGTCATCCTCACAGATGCACTGTCTGTCCTGCAAGCTCTCAGGGTGGTAAACTCCCGCATCTGAGAAATGAACTAAACAAGGTAGCTGCCAAAAAGAGAACCATACTTCAGTGGGTACCATCTCATTGTGGTGTACCCGGAAATGAAAAGGCAGATAAACTTGCAAAAAAGGGAGGAGAATGTGAACAAGAAGATAATGAAGTCACATACTTTGAGAAAAAGAGAGCTATCCAGACTATCAGAAGAGAACAGAACCAACCCAAAGACGACTATCACACTCTTGACCGGCAGGGACAGATAACTATTTTTCGACTCAGGACAGGGCATAACAAACTGAATAAACACATGCACAAGCTACGATTGTCTGCTTCACCACTGTGCACATGTGGATTAAACGAACAAACTGCTGTGCATGTTCTACAGGACTGTCCTCTGTATGACCAGTTAAGAAAGATATACTGGCCGAATGACTCAACACTAAACTCAAAGCTATATGGAGTTAAAGAGGAACTTCAAACAACAGTCGAATTCATCATGAGAACTCGTCTGACGGTGTAATCATCAAAGATGCGATCGCAAGAAGAAGAATGGACTTCTTTATCAAGCCATTAGAATTTATAATGTACATCAGGTGTTTCTTGATATAGAAATAGTCTCCCCCAAAATTTAGCTGCCTTTTCAACTTCTAGTTTTTCAGGCCTACTGAGAAGAATATTGAGCATCAAAAGCTCTCAAAGCCTTTCAGCCCTACTGAGAAGAATATTCAGCATCAAAAGCTCTCAAAGCCTTTCAGCCCTACTGAGAAGAATATTCAGCATCAAAAGCTCTCAAAGCCTTTCAGCCCTACTGAGAAGAATATTCAGCATCAAAAGCTCTCAAAGCCTTTCAGCCCTACTGAGAAGAATATTCAGCATCAAAAGCTCTCAAAGCCTTTCAGCCCTACTGAGAAGAATATTCAGCAACAAAAGCTCTCAAAACCTTTCAGCCCTACTGAGAAGAATATTCAGCATCAAAAGCTCTCAAAGCCTTTCAGCTACAGATGGATTGTTATGTAATGCTGCTAATGACTTCATAAATATATTCATCTATCTACAGTATTTCTTCTGAATTTTTCAAATAACTGGTTTTTGTCTTTTTTCAAATTGTTGGAAGGAACACCCAGAGACCAGTAGTGCAGAACCATACTATACATTACCAAGAAGAGATCAAGTGATAATTTTCAGACTAAGAACTGACCATTGCAGAATCAGATACCATCTGTACAACAAACTGAAAATCAAACAGACAGATGAGTGTCCATGCGGGGAGGACAAACAAACAGTAGAACATGGACTCCAAAACTGTCAGCTCCATGAGAGGAGCAGGGTGGCAGCATGGCCTTCTCCAACCCAGTTGAGGGAGAAACTGTATGGTGATGGGAGAAACTGTATGGTGATGGGAGAAACTGTATGGTGATGGGAGAAACTGTATGGTGATGGGAGAAGCCTGAGACGGACTTCCAGCTTTATAAGAAAGATAGATGTGGTTATATGAGAGCTAAAGAAGAAGAAGAATACAACTGGTCTTAGGCCAGTTCTTGTGTGTGTTTCTACATTTTGATTATCCTGCCGAGCCATTTTTAGTATTTCTGTTCAGCAGCAGAAGCACTGGTTACAATTATTTGTAAATTTTATTGTCTCCAGTCTCTACACCATTCAAAATTATTGATTTGACATTTGGTTTGAAAATATTTTCAATTCTTGGTTTTGTTTTTCTTTCCATTGAAATTTTTGTATCCATCAATTCCATTTTGTCATCTATAGCACAGCAAATACTGGCCTTTTCTGCTTTGACTTTGTCAAGAATGATCCCTACTGCATCAGTGAAAAAAATGCCTACACTACTGAAGAACAGGATCTTAAAAGACTTATAAATTTTGTGTGTGGAGGTGGAAGTGCAGGTAAAGAAGTTTATATGTACTTTTTTGTGTGATTTCTTTTTCTTTAATTATCATATGACTTCTGTTTGTTTGTTTGTCATGGACCAAAGTTTGTGAATGTCCAAGATGACTTTCTCTAATCTAGTGTAAGCAAGAGTCCTACAAGACTTTCTCTGGCATATTAAGTGTGGGAAACATTTTTTTTGGGTTCCTATTCATCTTGCAGTTGTGTCACTGTGGCCTCTTTTAACCTCCAAAGAATGATACTGTTTATTTTCTTTGGCACTGACAGTAACATTATTCCTCTGTATTTCATCACTCTTGCAAGTCTCACTGCTTTGGAAAACTGACCACAATTCTCCCTTCTTTGGCATAATAATAATAGCCCCTTCAGTCATAACTGACTATGGGATTGTGCAATCAGATCAATATTGAGGGGTGCTCTGGAGGCGGCCTTAGGAGTCCTCCCTTTGAAACTTCGGTGAAAGGAACTAAGACTAAATTACATGACCAAAATTATGTTGGACAAGACTCATCCAGCTTTTCCAGTGTTTGCTAGGTATCAATTAACAACTCAGAACAGGTTCGTGAATACCAATAGGTACCCGACAGGTTGGAAATGCATGGAGGAACTGGTACACTTGGATGCCCTAAACACATCAATTAATAACAGTAGTATATACAAGCAGGGCTTACCACATTGGGAACTCTAGAAACCAGATACAGACTACCACCTGGCAGGCATAATTAATAAAACAACTGATATGGCTACTATCAAAAACAAAGCCAGGAAGAATATTCAACAAATATCAGAGGACAGTATTACAGTGTACACAGATGGATCTAAAGAAGATGATAACAAATTAGGGGTAGGAATTTATGTTCCCATGTGGCAAATGGTGAAAGGATATAGTATAACAACAACATGCCTAAGAAAAATTCTCCGAATACCATCACCAGCCAAGATCTGCTTACTCGGAGCAAGCAAGAGGACATGCACACCATCATAGCTGGCAGACGCTAGAGCTGGGTTGGCCATGTCCTCAGAAGAGACCCCGATGCCATCACAAGAACAGCTATGCTATGGACCCCTGAAGGAAAACGAAAGAGGGGCCGACCAAAAACAACTTGGCGGAGGACTGTGAAGGCTGAGATGCAAAGAATGAACCAGAGTTGGGGCATTGTACGAAGGATGGCAACCGACCGAGCAAAGTGGAATCAATTTGTTGTTGCCCTACAAGATGCCACCAGGCATGATGGCCACTGACTGCTTTGATGGTCAGTGGCTAAGGATCAAAGAAGGGCAGACATGCATATAAATAGTTCAAGGCTCCAACAAGAACATGTCGCCCCGAGCAATAAGGAAAAACTAGACACAGTCCAAAACCAGGCACTGTCAATAATAGCAGGTGCCTCAAAGGGAACATCAGCAGAAGCATTAGAAGTAGCGCTAGGCATTATACCCCTGGAGCTAAGGAGAAAAGAGCTGAGATTCAGCTACTGGGCAAGAGTGGCAAAAGATCCAACTCACCCAGCACACAAAACCTTTGATAGGGGTAACCATTACATAGGCCACATACCACTAAACCATAATAGATACCCGTCAGGGTGGAAAACAATGGATGAAGTGGATCAACACCCAAACCTATTTAATATAATAAACAGTAGTGCTCAGTATAAAGCAAAGATCCCACCATGGGAACTAAAAGTGCCAGAAACGGACTCCCACCTATCAAAGATCATAAGCAAATCTAATGACATAATCTCAGCAAAAAGTAAAGCACAAGAGTACATAGAACGGTATATAAATAATAGCCTAACTATATATACAGATGGGTCAAAAGATGAAGAAGGACAATTAGGAGCAGGAATAGCAATACCAAAATTAAAAAATATATAAAAAATACAAAGTAACAGGTAATACATCCATCTTACAGCAGAATTAGTGGCAATCCTAAAAGCTTTAGAAAAAGCTGCAGAAAACTCACCAAATAAAGTAACCATTCTTACAGATTCCCTTTCATCAGTACTAGCTATCAGAAACAGAAATGAATGTAGCAGGCCAGATATTATAGAGGAAATACTACAGGTCAATACATATCTGCACACTATAGGATGCAGTGTTACACTAACATGGATTCCATCACATGTAGGGATAGCAGGAAATGAGCGTGCAGACAAAGAAGCCAAAGGGGGAAGAACTAGCTATAACAAAATTGAAGTAGGATTAGGTAAGTTTGAAATTAAGAGCTTAATTGCTCAAGCAATAATTAAGGAGTGGATAACAGCATGGGACCAAAGTAAAAAAGCAAGACACTCGTATAAAATCCTGAAAAAACCAAGCAAAAAATGTCAGATAAAAGATGAACTAAAAATACCAATTAATAAAAAAATTGCTGAGGCTCAAGCTTGGAACTGGATATTTCATGATAGAGGAACCCACATGTGAAGAGTGTCAAGAACCAAACACAATTAGACACTTTCTGGTGGACTGCAAAAAATATGACCAGCAGAGGCAAAACATTAAGACATACTGTAGTAACCACAAGGTAGAAATGAGTGTAGAAAATCTCATAGGCACTAAGACCCCATCAGAAATACAAAAGTTAATAAAACACTTTATTACAAAAACAAAAGCTAACATATAAAACATAAATAAACAAGGATGCAAGCCAGTAGTCTACATTGGTGAAAGACTCCCCCCAGATAAATACGGATTGACCAAAAACCCTCCAGTGAAACATAAAAACATATCAGTTTAGACATCATACTTGGGTAATAAAACGGCATTGAACTATAACTACAAAATTTATTAAAAAAACCCCTACTAGAGATAATATAGTATAAGTTAAATACTAACAAAAGCATATTACAATAAATGAAATACGTCCTGATATAACCAACAACTCCATGTATATGGTAGACGGTTGAAAGGGGCGTGCTACTAAGAAAAGTAGCAAACACCTAAAAAAAAAAAAAAAAAAAAAAAAGAACGTGTCAGGTATCTAGAGAAAATAAAAATTCCTAGCAGTAAGAAACTTCTTAGACTGCAACTAGGAATGGGCTATTTTAGAACAGAAGAACCTTACTGTGCAGTGTCTAGAAAAAAAATAATATAGAGCATTTCCTATTAAATGTAAGAAGTATAAACAACAGAGAAAACCAATATTAGATTATTTACAGGCATGCAATTCACTCATAACTGTGGAACAGGTATTGAGAATAGATAGACATAGAGAATTGCACAATATAGTTAAACAGTATATAACAAGAACTAAAATTAATATATAAAGATCAATGATGGTTTGAGGAAAAGGGGTAGTCTGATGGGGTGCTTGTATGGCTGATGACAGATAATTGGTGAATTTGATGTAATCTCGTTCACCCCCTGGGGCTTTCTCGCTCCTTTTCACCTTGTTAACACCAGGGCAGTTATGAGAGACTTCATTTTAGTTTTTTGTTTGTTTGTATTTTTAAAAATTCATTTGTTTTTTATTTTTTGTTTGTTTCTTGGAAAGGGGAGGTCACACACAAAAACATTCACACAAATTTGGTTTTGATTTACTCTATTTGAACTGAGTGGAGGGGGGAAGAAGGTACTATATTTGGGTATTAGAAATCTGACTTTATTTTCTTGAATTAGTACACCACATGTCCTAATTATAACCCATCAAGGGTTGAATGGGATACTTTATTATAAAAAAATTGTACAACCACACATACATTTTAAAATTATAAAACCATCACTAAGGATAAACTTTGTGATTATATTTCAGACTCGAGTCTTGTTCTACTGTCATTTTCACTACTTGTGGCAGTGCTGATGGTTGGCGGGAAGCAGTACTTCTAGCCTTATCTTTTTTGCAAGCATAGACTTCAGATTACTTTTATGTTTAAATATTTATTTAGTTTTATTAGAAGCAGCAGCTGATTGTCAACAAACCTTCTGTGTTTGAGAAATTTAAATTTTCTGACCTGTAAACAGTTTATGAAAGAGTGAGAGATGTTTTGTGTGTTCAACATGTAGGATGCATATGGCTAAACATGAAAACTAAAATGAAACAAATGTGAATCAATCAAGGTATGACTTCATATACACACCTCTATAGAAACAGCTCTTACACAAGTCACTTTTTTAATTAAACAGAATAACTGATCAAATAAATTGAATGATAAATGGTTCTTTTTGTATTGGACAAGTTGGGGTATCTTGCAATAAAATATAATTTAGATAGTTCATTGAATAGTAGAGATTGTTTTTGCATGAGTATTTTGAATGTAAATGTTCATCTGCGTTGTTTTAAAAAGAAATATTATGAAATACTGGTGTCAATAATTAACAAGAATCCAAATAGTTATATTTTTATATTTGGTTTGGTTTTTGATTTGGTTTTAAAGACCATCTTCATTGCACACGGAAAACTCCATCAGTGCTCCGATCTCCTCCCTTAGATCACATGAGCATCTCAGCACAGTGCACAAACTTCGCAGCACCAACAAGGATCCCAGTGTGTGTATACAGGCATCGCACATTCTATAAAACATTTTGTGGTGGGTAGGTTTTCTTACTTACTTAGTTGTTCCCCTTCTACCGTGAGGTGTAGAGGTTTGGAAGAGAGAGCGCCAGACTATCCTATCAGCTGTCTTCCTCCTGGCCTGGTTTCATTCTAGTCCTCGGTAGGGTAGGTTTTCTAATTTTGTAAATGTTGCCAGGGCAGCGGCCGTTTGGCCCACTCTTTACGATTTTCAACTGCTGAGGGATCTTTAATGTGTGCAACTTGCACATGGGACCTTCTAATTTTTTGCCCATATCGGAGAAGGCTAGGCATCCAATCTCACTACCTATTTAACAATGGGTGATGCATTTATAGTAGTGCTTCATGAAGAAAATACATTTTTGTGATGAGAAACTGAAATTATTTTGTGTGTGTTGGCAGGTGTTGAAATATTGATTTGAACATTTCACGTTACTACAAAGCTGGATTTGTAACATCAAAAAATTATAGATTTTACATTTTACATTAAGGCTTGTGTTAAAACATTATTTAATTATTGCACATTTTAATACAAAGTTGATGTTAAAGCAAGTAACTATATATTTTTGGTCTCCATAGACTGCCAGAAGAAAAGAGTCCCACAAACCTTTGGGTTAACAGGACATTACGCTAACATAGAAAAATAAAATTGATAAGTGCCAGCAAAAAACTATGGTTAATGACCCTGATGAAATAACTAGCAAGGAAACTGTTGCAAGGACAGGCTTGTAAGGCTATCTACAGGTTTCTTCAATATGTGTCTTATCCACCACCAGCATCTTCTTCTCATGTCTTGTTCCACTGGCACTTGTCTAGTTCTTGTTATCAGTTCCATGTATTTATGGATGTATATATGGAGTGCTAATATTAAATTACACGTTTGTTGCCAGATATGTCTTCTGAGGTCTGGTAATCTAAGATCCCCAAAATTAATAGACAACATTAAATAAACTCAAAGGAAAAAATGGCCTCATACTTTGCATAAAAACAAAAACTTTTTCTTTCCATGACACTAAGCAGCATCCATGAGCATACGTGGATCTATTAAGGAATATTAGATGACAATAAGAGTGGGTAGATGATGCCATATTTTTATATAGGAAACCTAAATTATTATCTTATATAACTACACTGTATATCCTAATTATGACCCATCAAGGGTTAAACAGGATATTTGTTCTAAAAAAAAAAATACTATATTACAATCATATATTTTAGCAATCCTCAGTCCAGGTAGTCTGAAACGGACGAATATCACAATTTTGCTTTATAAAACACTGAGCATACCTGTTACAGGTCTAATGCTGCCTCTCACCTGGGCTTGTCATTCATTTGTTACCCTTCATCTCCCTTGGAACATAAGACTTCAACACATTCACACCTGTCCAGTGCCATCTAAAAAAGTCTTTCTGTTTCATCTTTATCTCTTTCCCATCTATCTCCATGTGTTTTCAGGTCTTCCTCTATTTCTCTTATCATGGGGATTTCATAACAAGGACTACCTTGTACTGCTATCAGTAGGTTTCCTCAATGTTCATCGTGTCTAATACAAGGGAGCAATAACTTGTCTGAGCAATGAGTTGGAGTAGAGAATGTTGGAAAAAAAATGTGGTGACAAAGCAACATCAATTCAGAGTCAAGTATGTTATAACCATTATTTATTTTCTTGATTACACCAACATAGTCTGCAAATTCTAATACACTTACAGTAACACTATTAGTTAACTAGCATACAATTCTGGATGGTAGACTCTTATTTTTATTCGCCAATTGCTCTCAGGCTTTACATAGAAAAGATAAGAAATTACTTTTTTCCTTCTGAACACTATCAAGTGCCACTAGAAACCACTTCATGCACCACAGGTTGCTGACCCTTGTCATGTGCACTGGTTGCACAGCTAAACTACAGCATACAGTGATTTATATCTTCGGTTTAATAAAATTTAGTACAAGTGATTTTGTATCGCAATAGCCTTTACCAATCTAAATAACATCTGGAAATCTTCCCAGTACAGTACAAACATCAAATTAAAATATACAAGAGCTGTATGGTACTGTAGGGACCCAAAGACGCAGCAATAGAGAACGCAGTCAGCGACTCATAGCTTGACTGCTTGTGTCAGGGTCAGCGAACCAGAGCTGACCAAGACCCTACTCCACCTCCACGTAGTGGTCCTGGAAACAGGCTGCATCACTGCAGTCTGGCTGAGAGAGTAGGGATCGAAGAGGGAAGGCAAACAACTGCCATGGGGCCACCAAGATGGACTCCAGAAGGAAAGTGAGGCCGGCCAATTGTGGAGAACTGTGGAGGCAGAAATGCAAAGCATGAACCACACAACCTCTCAAATGAAAATTATTTGAATTTTCTAGCCGAACACTGTCAGCAATGAAGAACTGCTAACTCAGAGCGACCAAGAAGACATGCGCACCACGACAGCTGGGAGACGCTAGAATTGGGTTAGCACCATCACCAGAACTGATTTAGTATAACAGATTTAGTGTAAAAGATTAACTATGTCTGTATCTTAGGTTAGTATAGAGATCTTGTATTAGTGATTAATATCAGAAATTAAGTACAGGTGATTTATATAAGAGATTTAGTATCAGTGACCTAGATCATAGATTAGTAACTGTAGTTTAAAAAAAAAAAAAAAGGAGAGGACAGGAAAGTATTCAGTGGGGTACTGGAAGATGAGACAGGTCTGTATTTCAGAGCTGGCATTTGCTGATGATGTTGCCCTAATTGCTAAATCAGAGGCACATCTTCAATCCAACCTGCAAGTCTGGAAGCAAGAGCTGGAGAAGAGAGGGATGATCATAAGCAGCTCGAAAACAAAAACCATGGTGATTTCACGAGAGGAAAGAAGACATCAGATTAAGCTGGGAGAACAGGTCCTGGAGCAGGTTGACCACTTTAAATACCTTGGAGCTGTCATAGACCTGAAGGGAGGCATTAAAGAAGAGTTGGCTACCTGAAGAGCAGCAGCTGGGAGACTTTTTCAAGCCATAAATCGAGGATTCCTCAGCAAAAGAGAAGTTGATAAGAAGATGAAGATGGCTGTATACTGCTCCACCTATGTTCCATAGGACATATGGATGCGAGTCATGGGCAATGACTACAACCCACAAAAGCCCAATCCAAACCTCAGAAATGAGGTATCTGAGGAAGGTGGTTGAAGTAACAAGAAGAGACATGGTCCGCAACCAGATGATACGTCAAGGCCTAAAAACCCAACCCCTGCAGACCCAAGTAGAACAGTCCCAACTGAGATGGTTTGGCCATGTCTGCAGAATGGGAGAAGATCGGCAACCACGACAAACATGGAAAACTAAGAGCCAGGGATCCAGACCTCCAGGACGACCAAAAGTCCACTGGGAGGATAACATTAGACAATCTTTGAAGGACCGAGGACTAGAATGGAATCAAGCCAGGAGGAAGACAACCGATAGGATAGTATGGTGCTCTCTCTCTCTTACAAACCTCTACACCCCATGGTAGAAGAGGAACGAATAAGTAAGTAAGTAAGACCTAGATCATAGATTAGTAACAGTAGTTTAAAATATAAAAAAAAAGAACAACAGAAACACAGTCAAACTCTGTTTAGAGTGAAAATAGAGTGTGCCTAAGAAAATGTAAAACAGTATGAGAATGGAGATTGAGGCAGCTCCTGCAGTCCTAAGGAACTCCGTTTACCAGGGCAGTTAGTGTACCAGACTCTCAGTCCACGCTTCAGAAGGTGGCAACGATGTAAATGGGGAACTTACACAGAAACCTCAAACCTTCAGGAACTGGTGTGGATCTACTGTCCTGGCCATGCAGGGTATGTGGCAATGAGAGAGCTGACAGACTAACCTTGAGAGCATCTATTGTAGGAACACTGGATATGAATAAGGCAGAGATATTAAAAATAATTAATGAAAGCTTTTTAGAGAGTGACACTGCCAACTGATGAATCAACAAAGCTAAGACTATTGGAATCTGGCATCAAATGTAAGACTAGCATGGATGGATGTATAAGATATGCAGCAGGTGTATATACAATCAGCGCACCACAAAAACAATCAGAATTCATACCCTTTGACATTTGCTGAGGGAGACTCAGCACCTATGGGTTTGCCCAGAGTGCAATGATGTTGATTCTGAAGAATAGTAACAATAACAATAAAACAATTACCACAGAAGGAATATCCAACTGTACTATTTCCCTATTCTACTTTGCTGACCAGCCCCCTAAAGTTAAAATAAATCAGCAAAGTTTACTAAATGTATAAATACTAGATAAAACATGTCAATAGTTGTATGGTTTTAAAAAAGCATTAAAACAATTAGAAACATTAGCAATACCTCTGTTTTTAATGCATCAGATTTAGAAAATGAAGCACACATTCTTAATACATTGGGAACATTAGCTAAGCAATAGAGTACAATTTACATTTTCCATTCATACAGTTTTCAAAGAAAAGCAAAGACACCTCATAAGTTAATGACATTAGCTGAGCAATACAACTTATTTACTTAAAAAGTTTACAAGTGAAAGCATACAATTTTTATGCTAGCAAATATGCTTTCATACATACACATTCATAAAGACAAATATACTTATTATGAGTTAGGAACATAAGCTTGAGTAATGCAGCTATACATTCAAGCCTCAAAATAACATAGAAAAACATAGAATACAAGATGAGCTAGGATCATTAGTGGAGTAAATGACTGCTCTTTTATGTATATTTTCAATTACATAAAGGTCAGGCACTATGCAAAAAATCCAGTGAAAGGCAATTTGTGATAACGGTCAAGGATTCTATTTTTAATCCTGCTGTACTCAGAAGGGGAATTCTCTAATCTGAAGAAACCAAGATTATCTAAGAGTTCATAAGCACCAGCTGGAGCTGCCACCTGGAGATTAAACAAAAATTTACGTGAAGTTATCATACATGTGAATAAAAATTATCAACATTACTACCTTCTCATCATAATATTGTGTGAACTAAGTGAGGGTTTTTAAAAGCATTAGCCATATTTTACTCACATTTTTTTAAATGTGATACTGGTGAAGCTGGAGTGCAAAATTCTTCATGAAGGACAACTTACTGAACCATTTGAAACAAGAACTGGAGTGTGGCATGGATGCCTCTTGTCATGATTCTCCTCTTACTTAATATAGACTGGATTATGAAAACAACATCAACCAACAGAAATGGAATTCAGTGTACTCTGACAAAACAGTGATGATTTAGATTTTCCAATGACCTAGCTCTTCTGTCCCATAACCAAATACAAGGAAACATGATAATACTTAATGACAGACTGCAGCAGCTGGGTCTGAAAATACACAGGGATAAGACAAATATTATGTGAACAAATATAGCAAATGATAGTCAGATCACACCTGAAAAATCATTCTTACATGAGATGAACTCTTAATGTGGCAGTGAAACGCTGCCACCTATTTAAGACTGGTGTCCACTATAATGCCATAGGATAATAATTATATGATAGCCTTGAAGCCAGTACAGGGCATAAGTTTTAATTGGTAACGATCGGTTGCTACAAGACGCAGCTGAGAAAAAAATAATATGTAGCTCTGACACGTTCTGCATTACCCTGGGACTAAGACTTCTAACGACTGTCACTTCACGCATCATCTTCAACAGAGAGCAACTCCACGGAATGGATAAAGAAATTTGAACATCAGAATATTGTGACGGTTGGTCTTTTTTTTTTTTTTTTTATCACTGTGAAAAGTCTAAGATATTAATTAATGTGGAGAAATCACATAAACTAACTGCAACAACAAAATGAAAAAAACTCTGATGCTGATAGGCATTAGCCTAGGAACATGGTGATAAAATTACACATGTGAGTAGACAGAAAACCTCTCAGGTCTGCTAGTTGCAGCCATCGTTTAAATCAGTAGAGTAGAAAATGTTATGACGCTACTTATAGATAGTTATATAGGTAAAGATAGAGACATTTATCGACAATGATCTCTAGAATTGACTTTATCACCTACTCATCAGCAAATTATATAAAAATTTACTGCTCACTTCATAAAAATGCTTAAAAGAAACGAGAATTTTAATGCTTATAAGTTGCTGTCAGGAAAATAGACATTTGCTTACAATTTACACAAGACTTCAATCATATGACGACTTCATAGAACATCCATCACCTTTTCTTAATTGGAACTTAAATGAAGAATAAAGAATAAAACAATAAAATAAAGATAACCAACCCCTCATGCAGAAGGTGCTGTTGACTTTGTCGAGCTTGTTTTCTTTACATAAGACTTACGTTTACCCAATTCTGTTCGTAATGTCTACAATGATTATTACTCTGTGGTCTGACATCTACGTTTATCTGTACTAATCATAAAAAGATGGAAGCTGACTGTCACAAATATTGATTTTATAAATTGGGAGTAATCGACTATGTTTGAAAACTTCAGAGAAACATTGATAATTACGAGAGAATTAAAGAAAGTCTAGACAGGAAGTTTATTGAAGGTACAAATTGTCAAAAGAAGAAGCATTGACCACAACCATGTTTTTCTCTGGGGTTACACAAAGCATTAGTCATCACCTTGACTGTTGAACACTATCACGTCCGGCCCCAGGTATAAGCGACAAGTATGCCTGGTAACAAAGGCATAAGTGGCCTTGGCATCTGTCCCTTGAGGCAACGACTGCCACAATACATATATCTTGCCAGAAATATAGTTCAAGTTGGAAGAGCAGACAGTGATATTAAAATAAGAATACAAAAGGCAAGAAGAGCTTTCCCTGCACTGAGAAATTTATGGAGATCTTAAAATCAAGTTAAATGCAAAATAAGCATCTTTATCTCAAATGTCAAAAGTCCTGTTGTATGGCTCTGAAACATCGAGAAGAACATAGAAGCTACAGACTTTATAAATAGGTGCTGCACAGTACAGAAGGATTGAAATGGATTGACAAGATTACCAACAGGGAATTGATAGACAGAACCAGACAAGTGCCAGTGAAACAAGAGATGATGAAAAGATGCTGGTGATGGATTTACATACATTAAAGAAATAAGTTGATAGCAATACATGGCAGTGCTTGTTTTGGAATCCTCAGGGCAAGGAAAATAGAGGAAGACCTAAAACACATGGAAAAGGATTGAGGAATTTGCTGAAGGAGATCTATTATTCACCTATGGGTTTGCTCCGAGTGCAATGATGTCAGTTCTGAGCCACAATAGCAATATGACAAATTAAAAATGTGCAGTAGGATTTCCGAGACAATGAAGTATTAATACTTTTTAATTGTTCTGCAATAAAAAATACTGGGTGATTAAAAAGTCGCTCACTATTTTTACATCCTCACTTATATTCATTGAATATACATGAAACAAATATCTAAGCAATGAGCAGTAACTGTCATTTGACAAATAAGATTAACTTTTTAATGTTTTATTCCCACAAACAAAACAAAATAAAATAATATCTAAAATGGCCATACACTATCTCAGAGCCAATGCTTTATGCAGATGAATTTGTTCATGATTCTATTGCTTCTCTGCCTAGGAACTTGAAACTAACTCTGCAGCATCCTAAAAAAAAACACTAACAAACTCCACCACATGAAGAACAATACATCGTTCAATCTCTAATGGGTTATAATTAGAATATATATGGTGTTGCTACTTCCAGATAATAATTTTGATTGCTAATATTTGACCATGGTATCATCTCACCTTTCCAGTTAGTTTAAACGGAGTAAATAAAAAGTGTCAAATTGTGTGGATGTGTATGTGTTTTCCTTTGTCTTAAAATGGCAGTCTCTCATATCTGTCATGTTGTTAACAAGGGAGAGGAGGGTGTGATAGCCTGGAGTATTTGGGATGACACCCAGTTCACTATTTATTTGTGATTATCAATATGTATTATGAGAACCTCATCAGACCTTCAATTATCTGCAATACCCTCACTAATCCTTATATATTAATTTTTTTTCTAGTTATGTACTGTTTTACTATATTGTGTAGTCATGAATCCCGTTGAATGATATTTAGGAGTGGTAATAATAAAGAAGTTTTCTCAGCTATGAAAAAGAACTTGGCAACTAACCACTGAGAGAGTATTGCGAAAATCTTAATATTTCAGTAGCATTAACTCCAATCTTTTAAATCCATGAATCATTTATAAAAGAAAGGTAATATATCTAGCAATATAAATCTTTCTACCCCGAGAAAAAAAAAGAAACTAACTATATAAATCCAAACTAACAGTCAACATCATAATATTGAGATAAAAAAAAGGACAGTATCCCGTTACATGCCCATTGAGGCATATTGGGAATATGGTGTTAAGCCCATATTTTCTTGACCATCGGCACACTAGGGGTGATGTGGTCAGCATCACGCCGGCCGCCTTAACCTTCCCAGAGTTGCTCTGGTACCCAGTTGGGGCTGGGTCGACCCAGGAGCCGTTTGCGGCCTAAAAAGATCCCACCTCATCTGGGGATCGAACCATAGACCACTGAGCTAGGAAGCCAGTGCACTAACCACTATGCTACTACGGCTCCCAATACTGAGATAGCTAAGAGTTTTCTCTGCACTGGGAAATATATGGAGATCAAAAGAAGTTCAACATAAAAATCAAAATATTCAATTCAAATGTCAAGTCAGTCCTATTGAATGGTTCTGAAATATAGAGAACAACAAAAACAACAACAAAAAAGCTGCAGACTTTCATAAATGGGTGCTTGTGTAGAATAGAAGCGGTAAGATAAGAACACTAATGTGGAACTGATGACAAGAAATAGATGTCGAAGTGCCAGGCAAACAAGAGATGAGAAGATGCTGGAGATAGACAGAAAACGCATTGAGGAAGCTTGTTGATAGCATTATCAGACAGTCCCTTCTCTAGAATGCCCATGGTAAGAGTGGTAGAGGAAGACCAAAGAACACATGGAAAAGAGAATTGGAGGCAGACATGAAGAGGATGAAGAAGATATTGAATAACCTTGTGATGATGGCACAGGACAGGAAGACTTGACACAGGACAGGAAGACTTGACACAGGACAGGAAGACTTGACACAGGACAGGAAGACTTGACACAGGACAGGAAGATTTGACACAGGACAGGAAGACTTGACACAGGACAGGAAGACTTGACACAGGACAGGAAGACTTGACACAGGATAAGAAGACTTGGAACAAGTTTGTTGAAAGCTTATGCTCCTAGGGAAGCAGATGATGATGATGAGATAGCTAAGGCACGGGCAAATTATTTCGGCTAACAGAGAGACAAGCAATGTGCATGTCATGTAAAATGAAGGTACAAAACCAAAGAGGTGTCCTGGAAGAAGATGGATGCACATACAAAATAACTTAAAAGAACTAGAAGCTGTAAACAGAACAGAGTCAACAGAAATGGACAGAGAATCTGAAGAACTTGGAATAATGAAGCAGAAGCAGTTATACATACCTCCAACATCCATTGGGAGAAAGAACGTTGAAACTGTACATTTTTCTCCATGTGCAAGTAAGAATTGTACAGGATAAGGTAGAGGTATCTTTCTAGGAAGTCAAAACTGAGTCTTTGCAGTGACCTTTGGTCCTCACCTGTTGTTGATTTGCTCTGTGAATGATTTAAATCATTATTAATTTTCATTACTGGTTTCACTGGCAATTATTTTTACATGATGAGGTTGCCAGCCCGACGCACAATCTCACAAGTATCACCTTGTATGACATGCCTGAGGGGCAGTAATCCTATTCATTTCTTTGTCTCTTCAAAGACTCCCAGAAACTGCATGGGAGCCCATTTTTTAATATGTTCTAAAATGATATTGAGCAAACTATTTAAAAGGTTAATAAACATCATTCAAAACATGTGTGTAATCTAATATTCAAAACATGTGTGTAATCTAATATCATTCAAAACATGTGAGTAATCTAACATCATTCAAAATATGTGTGAAATCTAATATCATTCAAAACAATTGTGTAATCAAATATCATTAAAAACAGGTGTGTATCTAAGTGAGATATGTTATTGCTAATACATCTTTTCGACAAATTAATGACAAATTACAGGATATACCTTGTTGAATGTGACAAAAATAACCTCCCTCAGGTGAAAGTGCATGGGGGACATGGTCTCAAAAAGTCGGTCTAAAACAAGGTCCACCTCTCGTTTAACTTGGTGACCTTCAGGTAACATCCACACTAACCTTTCAACCACCTTGGAATGAGAGCCAGAAATCATTTTGGTGGTATATTAATGATACGTCAGTACACATGGAGAAGAGAATATAATTTGGTATATTAATGATATGACGGTACACATGGAGAAGAGAATATCATTTTGGTATATTAATGATACGTCAGTACACATGGAGAAGAGAATATAATTTGGTATATTAATGATATGACGGTACACATGGAGAAGAGAATATCATTTTGGTATATTAATGATATGACGGTACACATGGAGAAGAGAATATCATTTTGGTATATTAATGATATGACGGTACACATGGAGAAGAGAATATCATTTTGGTATATTAATGATATGACGGTACACATGGAGAAGAGAATATCATTTTGGTATATTAATGATTTGATGGTACACATGGAGAAGTGAATATCATTTTGGTATATTAATGATATGACGGTACACATGGAGAAGAGAATATCATTTTGGTATATTAATGATATGACGGTACACATGGAGAAGAGAATATCATTTTGGTATATTAATGATATGACGGTACACATGGAGAAGAGAATATCATTTTGGTATATTAATGATATGACGGTACACATGGAGAAGAGAATATCATTTTGGTATATTAATGATATGACGGTACACATGGAGAAGAGAATATCATTTTGGTATATTAATGATATGACGGTACACATGGAGAAGAGAATATCATTTTGGTATATTAATGATTTGATGGTACACATGGAGAAGAGAATATCATTTTGGTATATTAATGATATGACGGTACACATGGAGAAGAGAATATCATTTTGGTATATTAATGATATGACGGTACACATGGAGAAGAGAATATCATTTTGGTATATTAATGATATGACGATACACATGGAGAAGAGAATATCATTTTGGTATATTAATGATTTGATGGTACACATGGAGAAGAGAATTGGAGACAGACATGAAAGGAATGAGGAAGATGTAGAAAAACCTGGTACTGATGGCATATGATAGGGGTACTTGGTATGAGTTTGTTGAAAGCCTATGCTCCTTGAGGAGCTGTTGGAACAATGATGATTATGAAATGTTGGTAGATGGGTGGCTGATTAAAAATACTTCATACTATCAGTTTTCTGGTTTTGACTTTTCTCTTCTTTATGATTTCATGCAGTATGGTGGTAGATGGATATTTGTTGTTGTGAAAGATGGTGCACGGTCTTAGCTAGTGTCACAGTACATTTCATTTTCCATTTCCTTCATCTCCATTTTTGGTTCCGTACAAAGCACAGAGCCACTACTGTAGCTGGCCACTCTTCAAGAAGCCTGAATCAAAGTACGTGATATGGCAGCTGGGGTTTCTGTAGCAATTTGTTTGACATGATGAGGTTGCCAGCCTCCATACTCAACATCACAACAGTCATCTTTTACGATATGCCTTATGGATCAGTAGTCTTATTCTTTCTTTGTGTCTATTGAGACTTCAGAAAACTACATTGGGCATTTAGAATTTTAATGCTATAATTCAATTTGTTAAGGCTTTCATTTTTTGAGTGGTGACCATCAAATTTAAAGATGTCAGACATTTCATCAGATGTAAGTTTTAAAGTGTAATAAAAAGTTTCCATGCCAAATCTTGTGTTGACTGATGAATAAATTCAGCAAGATATAAGAATATTCATCATCATGTGACGTATTCTTTCCAGAACGTTGTCTCCATTACAGCTGCTCTGAACGCATCACGATTCTGGGCAAGTCGACCTGCATCAGCCAAAGACAAGTTCAGACTCTCTGTGATGTCCTGGGTCCAGCGTCGTCTAGGTCGACCCCTTCCCCTTTTTCCAGGGACCATGCCTTCCATCACTGTTTTTTCCAGACTATTATGTCTTTTTATATGACCGAAAAATTTCAGCTTCCTTATTGCGATGGTATTTAGGAGCCAATGTTCCTGTACATTTAGTGAGTGCAGTACTTCTCTGTTGGTCTTTTTTTCTGTCCAAAGTATTCTCAACATCCTTCTGCAGCATTTCATTATAAGAATATTAGTAACACAAAATAAGTTTTTAATGAATTAAAGGTCTTCTTCACTGGAAAAAAAAAAAAATTTCTTAAGAAAATATAATTTTTTTAGGAAAAACCCCCATGTTAGAATGTGTAAGTAGAATTCATTCTGACAAAATTAGATTGGGAGATTCTAAATTACCAAACAAATTAAAAAAAACTTATCTCTGTTTTTATACTTATTACATTTTTACTGAAAATGTAGTGCACCTGCTTCCGTTAACCTACCGATCAATATATAGATTGATTACCCTTTTCAACTTGCCTTATACCCTTTGGTTCTTGTAAAACTTTTACCATTAAATTAAGGGACTACAGTCAGAAAAATAAGTAGGTAAGGATGTAGGAAGATCAACATACAATGATTGGATAAAGAACTGACCAGAAATTCTCCTTTGGTATATGCAGCATTAGGGCAGCTAACTCTCTCCTGTTCATCTGGGTTAGCACCATAGGGAAAACCCTCAAGAAGTGGAAGAAAATGGTGATTGCTCTCAATGTTTTTTGGTGATAATTTCATGTTAATTTACATGATTGCAAATGTAACAAATTGTGCTTTCATTTTTCACAAATTCTTCTGATGAAAATATAAAAACTAACAAAACATATATGTATAGATTCTACTTAAATCTACACTCCTTTTGTCCTTACGCAATCAAACACAATCACTTCTGTTCTTGGCAGATAACGTTTAATCAGATTGTAGCATTTCATTAAAAAGAAGTAAGGACTTTTTTACATCTCTTTTAGAGACTACTTTTAACTTTTGTTGCTTCTTTTTAACAATTTAGGCTGCTGTCCTATTATGATGTTTAAGATGATGATATATATTTTCTGTGTTTGCACAACTGTGAACTGTCATAACATCATTTTCTCTTCTACTTTCATCCTGAAACATAAAAATAATTAAGCAACCACCAGTTTAACATGCCTGGTCTATTTACATACTGTCATATGATAGAACAGAAGACCAGCTACGGTCATCGTCGTGGATGTCCGAGACTTGCCAGTTCGACAATGGAATACAAAAGCATGGGAGCTTTCAGTCCAAGAACCAGGCTCTTTCATGAAATCCAAAATAAGATTTTGGATTGCATCAAACTCCTGAAAAAATAGTTAGCATTTATTTTTTATTCCACAATTTTTGCCAATATTTGGCATACAATTTTGCTTCTACAACAGAAATCTTACTGGTATGGTATAATGTTATCTTATGACACTTCTACAACATAAATCTTACTGCTATGGTATGATAGGAAACTCTTTACAGAGCGATACAACAGGAAGCAATCTGATCATCAGAAGAAGTCCCCCCGTCCGACAAGTGTTTTGGCCCGATATACTCCTTTACACTCTAAGGGGGGTGGCCCCACTTGGGTCATGACTCCCAAGCATCTCGGCCTCCTGTTGTCTTGTATCGAAAATGAACCCATTTCACTTATGGTAGCAACTTTAAAATCCACAACTCCGCCAGCCGTGGAGGCAATTGTGAAAGTAACAAAGAGAAGACAAATTATTCCGTTCGTTCCGTCGCACATCACAACTAAGGACACACACCTGCGCGAAGCCAATGAGTCTAGCCACTGCGCGCTAGCCAAAGAAATTCTGTGCCTGACACCCCTTATAATATACGCCGCCTGTTGCCCCTCAGTCATAGCCCTTTCACTAGTACACCACAAAACCCAGCGTATTGTAGACTTAGAAAAATGTCGGTCGGTGTTTTCTGTACCGCAGCGTTTATTGTCACGATTTCCATTGCCCATTGCGGTTGTTCCACAGCCAGCCTGATGCCTTTTTGGCAGTTTCACTAAGCCTCTTCAGTGCCCTTGTTCTCGACTGTCCCCTCAGCCCCAACAGTTTCAGTAAATCATACACTGATGCAGCCACAAGCCCTCTTGCGCCCACTTCAACAGCCATGACCCTTGCAGTGAACCCATCGTGTCTCAGATCCGCGGCCAGATCACTATACTTGGCATAATGTTATCTTATGACACTTCTACAACAGAAATCTTACTGCTATGGTATAATGTTATCTTATGACACTTCTACAACAGAAATCTTACTGCTATGGTATAATGTTATCTTATGACACTTCTACAACAGAAATCTTACTGCTATGGTATAATGTTATCTTATGACACTTCTACAACAGAAATTTTACTGCTATGGTATAATGTTATCTTATGACACTTCTACAACAGAAATCTTACTGCTATGGTATAATGTTATCTTATGACACTTCTACAACAGAAATCTAACTACTATGGTATAATGTTATCTTATGACACTTCTACAACAGAAATCTTACTGCTATGGTATAATGTTATCTTATGACACTTCCACAACAAAAATCTTACTGGTATGGTATAATGTTATCTTATGACACTTCTACAACAGAAATCTTACTGGTATGGTGTAATGTTATCTTATGACACTTCTACAACAGAAATCTTACTGGTATGGTATAATGTTATCTTATGACACTTCTACAACAGAAAAATACATAAAGAAGAGAGCTGGAGACAACAATGAAAATTTTTATGTTTGAAAAGCCCATATACAATGACATACTAAACAATAATGGACTCGAGCACCTACATGGGCCACATTATGGAAATGTCTCCATATGTTTATTGTATCACCTGCCTTTCTTGCTCACATTATGATGTGGCCTATGTGGGTGCCAGAGTCCATTACTCTTTTGTGGCAGGCAAAGCAAAGGCCAGTATTTCGGGGCCACATTTTGATAAAGTTTTTATTTGTTTCGCTTTGTCCCAGTTTTATATTTCATTAATCCACTCAGTTTTTATAAATCCGCACTCAGTTTCCAAACCAGATATAACATTACTGTACTTTTTAAAAAAATTGGAAGAACTGATTTAACCTTTAATTCTATATGAAAATTCAAAGCAACAGAAAATTGCTTGTGTCAAATTTGAGAAAACCAACACATTCTTTAAGAGCTAACAGCTGCTAGGACATGAAAAAAGGCTAACAAAGAGGCACAGAAAATCTATAGGACAACACCAAAAGAGTTCTTTAAAATAAATGGATATTATTCACCAAATATCTGACTGAACAGACATGGAAACTGAAAACTGCAGAGAACTTATTTCCTACAGATAAAAATAACATACTATTGCTGTATAAGAAATTTAAGAAATTCAGATATTTGAAGAAAGTAGAAATATGGGTAGCATTATCTGATTTTCTTAAATGAGAGCTTACATAGAACAGATGAACTGAAATGGTATGATATGATTGCAAATGTGGAACTACTGACAAGAACCAGTGAAATAAGAGATGAGATGATGCTGGCAATGGATAAAACCCACACGAAGTAAACCTATTTACAGAATTTACGAAAGTCCTTGTTATAGAATTCCCCAAATAAATCAGGTAAACGGAGACAAAAAAACCACACAGAGAACAATACTGGGGACAGATATGAAAATGAAATGTAAAAACTGCTCACTTGTTCATGGAGACCATGATCATACTGTAAGGGTAGTCTTCTGTAATGCATATCTAGGGTTGACAGCCGCTGTTGTTCATACAGTTCCTCGGGAGTGAACACACTGACCAATTCTTTGTCAACAGCAGGATCTGTTATCTCCGTGTATACCTATATATTTTGTACACAAGATCATGCATTAAACTAAGGGGGAACACTAGAAGATGTGCTCAATTTTATACCAGGATTATCTTCCTTATTTCCCCAGTGTAGTTCTGAGGATACAAAAAAGAATAGGCCTATTACGCCCTCAGGCATGTTTCAGAGGCAGCTAATATAATGTTGCGCACAAGACTGGCAACTTCATCACGTTAAAAACAAATTGCTACAGACCCTTCAAGAGGTCATGAATGCTTTGTTGTAGGCTTCCTGCAATAGAACCAGCTGCTTTTGTGACTCTTTGATTCATAAGGAGAAGAAAGAAAAAAGATATGAGTATTTCTTATTCTCCATCCCTCCACCCCACATAGATCAATCATTTATTAATAATTTGTCCAACTCATCGTTCATCTCATTTAATTGATGGTTCAAGTTTTCAGTCATCTGGTTATAATGCTACAATTTCAATCTTCAGCAAGAGCTTTATATCAACATGTGACCAATCATAGGAATGCCCATCACAGAGATATGATAAGTCCTTGAAACATGTAAGAATAGCATCCTAATCATCAATGCGTCTGAATGGTCTGAGATCATGGAATTTCTAGGATAAGCAGTGCATCTGGTTGAAAGATGAAGAAAAAAAAATTAACAAAGATAATCCAATAAGGTAAATGACATTTCTATTCTTTATGTTGCTATGTTACTGACAATGCATGTTTTTATTTAGCTATATTTATCATTACCTTCCATATTCTCCTAGATTTGATCTCCTTCTTGAGTTTCTGCTCCCTTTCCTGGAAATAATTTAAGATTATATATTTATGAATAATGATATAAAAATATCATGCAACAACATAAATGACATACAACATATAATACATAACAAGAGATGATGAGTATTCATTTGAAATATCTCTCAGAGTAGTACCTAAAGTGCATAACACAACAGAAGCTATGTTAAGGTAAAGTAATTAAAAAATACTTTGAAAATGGTATATTAGAACAGAAAAATAGGTGGCCTCAGTTCATTCATCCACAATCACCTCCATTTCTTTTCCACATGAGCACTGGGAATAGATTGGCTCTGCAAGAAATGATGCATCCCTGACAGAGTAAGTAACATCATCACACTCCAAGACATAGTCTGACCTCAAATTCACCACAACCACGTTAGTGTAACCTTGTTTGTGCTGCAGCAGTTGGTTCACAACTTTAGATAGTCCCTAAAAGAACAGAAAAAATGAATCAGTTAAACCCTTGGCTGCCTGGTGCATTGGCCCTTAACATCTTGGTAAACTGATCCCTGGCTTTTTAGTGCATTAACCCTTGGCTTCTTGGTGCACTGATCCTTTGTTCTTGTTGCAGTATCCTTGGCTTCTTGGTGCAGAGATCCTTGACTTCTTGGTGCACTGACCCCAGGCTTCTTGGTGAACGGATCCTTGCCATCTTAGTGCATACATCCTTTGCTTCTTAGTGCAGTCTTCTTCTTCTTCTTCGTTCGCCCTGAAAAGGACGTTGGTTGCGTTGTGTCTGTTTACAACGTAGCTGTGATATCTGCACCTTTCGGTCGAAACATCCGACTTCTGCACGGCATTTTTTAGGACCGGGTTTGCCTTCCCATTGCGATCCGTGCTCGCTCAGCCAGCCTGCATTGCTGCATACTGTTTCCAGGACCACCACGTGGAGGTGGAGCACGGTCTTGACCAGCTCTGGTTCGCTGGTCCTGACGCAGGCAGTCAAGCTATGAGTCACTGACTGCGGTCTCTATTGCTGCGTCTTGAGGTCCCCTTAGTGCAGTGATCCTTGGCTTCTTAGTGCATAGACTTCAGATTTCTTAGTGAATAGACCTGTGGATTCTTGTTGTATAGACGAAGGACTGCATGTATCCATCCACATAGTTTCTATGCTATTATCCCTATCTTGCTCCATCTAAATCCTCCATTCTTCATCTTTGTCATAGAAAATCTTCTCCACCCATTCATAGGCCATCCACTTTTCCCATTTCTTTGTGGATTCTATATCCAATTCCATAAATACCTCCATTAAACATGTTGCAAGGAACTAGACAGATGAAATTAAACTTTTTTGTTTGTGTTCTTGAGCTCACAGCTCTCAGGAACAGAAACTTTAATAACAATTCTCTTGTAAATTCTTCTTATTTACCTGTCTGCCCCCTGTGGTGCATATGCCTCTCTCAAGGTGTTGCCACTTTGTTCTGTTTTAGGTAGTCCAACCTTCTGATTTCTATCCACCATTATTGTCTCCATGTACTTTTAGATCCTCCTCTTTATTTGTATCATCTTTATTTCTTTAGAACATGAATTGTCTTTAGATGCTAGCTGATGACTTTGTCAAAGTATATCCTATCCATTCATTCATAACCCTCCACTCCCAAAGGAGCACAGGCCTTCAACAAACACATGCCAAGTCCTCATGTCACGTGCCATCATCTCAAGTTCTTTCCACGTTCTCCTCATCATTTTCACCTATTTCCAGCTCACTTCTCCATGTGCTTCTTGGTCTACCTCTGCCTCTCTTGCCCTGGGGATTCCAGAACAAGGACTGCCTTGTAATGCTATCAACAGGTTTCCTCAGTGTGTGTCCTATCCATCGCCATCATCTTCTTCTCATCTCTTGTTCCACTGGCACTTGTCTAGTTCTTGTTCTCAGTTCTACGTTGGTAACCTTGTCATACCATTTTAATCCCTCTATTCTATGCAAGCACCCATTTATGAAAGTCTGTAGCTTTTTGGTTGTTGTCTTTGTTGTTCTCCATGTCTCAGAGCCATACAATAGGACTAACTTCACATTTGAGTTGAAGATTCTTATTTTTGTGTTGGATCCAATTTCTCTTGATCTCCATATATTTCCCAATGCAATGAAAGCTCCTCTTGCTTTTTGTATTTTTATTTTGATATCATTGTCTGTCCCTCCAACTCTGTCTATATTACTGCCTAGGTATGTGTGCGATTCTACATCCTTCAGTGGTGTTTCTTCAAGTTCAACCTTGTTATCATTTCTTGCATTTATTCTCATAACCACTATACATCGGATTTGTGGACTACGAAAAGGCATTTGACAGTGTAGACAGAGAAACACTTTGGAAATTGATGAGGCATTATGGAGTTCCCCTGAAGATCATTAATTTAATAAAGAAAAGATATGAAGACGTGACATGCAGAGTTCTTCATGAAGGACAGCTTACAGAACCGTTTGGGATAAGAACAGGAGTGTAGCAGGGATGCCTCTTGTCTCCATTTCTTTTCTTACTAGCAATAGACTGGGTTACGAGAACATCGACAACACACAACAGAAATGGAATCCAGTGGACTGACTAAGCAGTTGGATGATCTGGATTTTGCTGATGACTTGGCTCTTCTGTCCCATAACCGTAATCAGATGCAGGACAAATTGAAAACACTCGATGAGAGGTCACAGCAATTGGGTCAGAAAATACACAGGGAAAAGACAAAAATAATGAGAATAAAGCAGGTAATGATAACAGGGTTGAACTTGAAGAAACACCAATACAAGATGTAGAATCGTACACATATCTTTGCAGTAATATAGACAAAGTTGGAGGGACAGACAGTGATATCCTATCCATTGGCAACATCTTTTTCCTAAGCTGTTATTCCACTGGGGATTGTATGATTTTTGTTTCCCTTAGCTCAACAGTGGTGGATCATGTTACACCACTTTTGTCCTCCTCTGTACAAGCAACCATTTATGAATGTGTCCTACTTCTTGGTTATCACATACAATTTGTATTTATATGTTCTTATACCACAGGTCTCTGAAGAGAAAAAGGAAAGAATAGGCCTACTGTACCCTCAAGCATGCCATACAAGATGACTAGTATGGGCATGTGCATGAGGCTGGCCACCTCATCAGGTAAAACAAATTGCCACAGAAACTACTACTTCAAGAGCATGTGAATGTTTATTGCAGGCTTCCTGTGAGGAGGGCCAGCAGCAGTTGTTGCTCCATGCTCCATAAGGAGCAAAAAAGGATGATGATGATCTAAATGGATTTATCAATATCTGAATAATAAAAGATGATCTAAGTGGATTTATCAATATCTGAATAATAAAAGATAATCTAAGTGGATATATCAGTGAATAATAAAAGATGATCTAAGTGGATATATCAGTATCTGAATAATAAAAGATGATCTAAGTGGATATATCAGTATCTGAATAATAAAAGATGATCTAAGTGGATATATCAGTATCTTAATAATAAAACAAAAAAACTAGGATGAAAACAATAACTGCCCTCTTTAAATATACAGCTCAGCTATGCAGGCAAGTAAGTGAAAATGCATTAATTATAATTTAAGCTATGTCCTTGGTAATGGCTGTATACCAGAATGTGCTGAAGAATCATACAGAAGCCCATGCCAAGAATACACATGATCCTGAATTAGTGGAAGTTCCCAGGGGTCTCTGAGGAGACAATGGCAGAAGTGGCTTACTGCTCAGGCTCTTCATGTGAAGTGGCTAGTACGAGGTTGTGTATGGGTCTAGCAACCTCATTATGCAAAAACAATTGCTATGAAAACCACTGCCATGAGAGCACAAGAATGCTTTATTTAGTGCAGGCTTCCTGCAACAGGACTGGCTGCAGGGATGGCTCCATGTTATTTAGTGCAGGCTTCCTGCAACAGGACTGGCTGCAGGGATGGCTCCATGTTATTTAGTGCAGGCTTCCTGCAACAGGACTGGCTGCAGGGATGGCTCCATGTTATTTAGTGCAGGCTTCCTGCAACAAGACTGGCTGCAGGGATGGCTCCATGTTATTTAGTGCAGGCTTCCTGCAACAGGACTGGCTGCAGGGATGGCTCCATGTTATTTAGTGCAGGCTTCCTGCAACAGGACTGGCTGCAGGGATGGCTCCATGTTATTGTGCAGGCTTCCTGCAACAGGACTGGCTGCAGGGATGGCTCCATGTTATTTAGTGCAGGCTTCCTGCAACAGGACTGGCTGCAGGGATGGCTCCATGTTATTTAGTGCAGGCTTCCTGCAACAAGACTGGCTGCAGGGATGGCTCCATGTTATTTAGTGCAGGCTTCCTGCAACAGGACTGGCTGCAGGGATGGCTCCATGTTATTTAGTGCAGGCTTCCTGCAACAGGA
Organism: Oreohelix idahoensis; assembly: GCA_024509875.1. Lineage (NCBI taxonomy): Eukaryota > Metazoa > Mollusca > Gastropoda > Stylommatophora > Oreohelicidae > Oreohelix > Oreohelix idahoensis. The sequence goes on along the minus strand of JAMPIV010020796.1, from coordinate 124,898 downwards.
CTGGCTGCAGGGATGGCTCCATGTTATTTAGTGCAGGCTTCCTGCAACAGGACTGGCTGCAGGGATGGCTCCATGTTATTTAGTGCAGGCTTCCTGCAACAGGACTGGCTGCAGGGATGGCTCCATGTTATTTAGTGTAAGCTTCCTGCAACAGGACTGGCTGCAGGGATGGCTCCATGTTATTTAGTGCAGGCTTCCTGCAACAGGACTGGCTGCAGGGATGGCTCCATGTTATTTAGTGCAGGCTTCCTGCAACAGGACTGGCTGCAGGGATGGGCTCCATGTTATTTAGTGCAGGCTTCCTGCAACAGGACTGGCTGCAGGGATGGCTCCATGTTATTCAGTGCAGGCTTCCTGCAACAGGACTGGCTGCAGGGATGGCTCCATGTTATTTAGTGCAGGCTTCCTGCAACAGGACTGGCTGCAGGGATGGCTCCATGTTATTCAGTGCAGGCTTCCTGCAACAGGACTGGCTGCAGGGATGGCTCCATGTTATTCAGTGCAGGCTTCCTGCAACAGGACTGGCTGCAGGGATGGCTCCATGTTATTTAGTGCAGGCTTCCTGCAACAGGACTGGCTGCAGGGATGGCTCCATGTTATTTAGGGAACAAAAAGAAAAATGGTGATGATGAGCGAACAGATGTATGAAAGAATATATCATAAACATATCTTACATTTCTTGTTGGCTGTGCCATGCCATAAATTGGAAGTCCCATGAGACGCCGAAAGTTGGATACTTTAACTTCCATGTGAGTGCTTAGAACATCTAGTCCAATGTAGTCATCACATACCTGGTGTTAATTATAAAAAAACAAAAAAGGTAGTCCCATAGCAGATACTGCCGTAGGGGGGTGAAATGTTAGAGACTTCACTATACTAGGTCCAGCATCTAGTTCCTTTCCTTGCTGCCTCTTCCTTCCTTAACTCAAGAGAAAAGTCAGGTATTCATTTACAGCTCGGTAGACTGGAACGGTAGACTGATAAACTAACCATTGCAAATACACTATTTCCTCATAAGTTATCAAGAAGAACAACGTGGCATGCCCCAAAAACTGAGATACATGGCCAAATTGATTTTATTCTTGTATCCAAAAGATTCAAGTCCAGTATTAATAAAGCCAAGACTAGGACTTTTCCTGGCGCCGACATTGGTAGTGATCACGACATGGTATTGATGACGCTCAACCTTAAACTTAAAAAGAACTATAATCAAAACAGATGTTCTCAGTTAAGATTCAATTTAGACAAACTGAAAGATCCAGAAATCGCAGGAATCTTTGAGGCAACTGTTGGAGGAAAATTCGCAGCTCTCAATTTTTTGGAGGATGATATCAACTCAATCACAGAGAACATGAAAGACGTGCTCATTGAATCAGCAACAGAAATATTTGGTAAAAGAAAGAAAATAAACAAACCATGGGTTACAGATGACATTCTGAAGTTATGTGATACACGGCGGGAAATGAAAAAGGTTAAGAAAGAGGTTCCTGAAGCAGCATGGCAATACAGTATGGTGAATAAAAAATATTAGGAAGAAAATGAAACAGGCCAAAGAAAAATGGGTAGCTGATCAATGTGAGTCCATTAATACGGGGCTAATAAAAGGTAACAGCAAGGCAGCTTTTGACACATTAAGAAAACTATCAAAACCCCAACAGCCCAGGGTAACTGTCATAGAAGATAGCAATGGGGCTCTGCTCAATGAAAAAACAGCTGTAATGAGAAGGTGGACAGAATATTGTAAAGAATTATATAACTGTAAACTTGACACTGACTTAGGCATATTAAACAACATTAAGTGCGAAAACAGGGAACTCGGAAATGCAGCAATATTACGGGAAGAAGTGGAAGAGGCTATATGTTCGATGAAAGGAGGGAAGTCACCGGGTGTGGATAATATCCCAGCAGAGCTCTTGAAATATGGAGGACCAGATATAGTAAAAATCATGACAACAATTTGCCAGAAGATATGGAGTAAAAAAAAATGGCCAAAAGAATGGACGCAGTCATTAGTAATACCGCTTCCAAAGAAAGGAAATCTAAAAATGTGCAAGAACTACAGAACCATTAGCCTTATTAGTCATCCAAGTAAGGTGATGTTAAGAATACTTTTGAACAGAATAAAACAGAAATCAGAAGAAATCTTGTCAGAGGAACAGGCTGGCTTTAGACCAAAAAGAAGTACCTCAGAACAAATCTTCAATATTAGATTACTTATCGAAAAACATCTCCAACATCAACACGATTTATACCATAACTTCATCGATTTCACAAAAGCCTTCGATCGAGTCTGGCATGAAGGCTTATGGCAAGTAATGAGAAAATTCAATTTTGATACCAACATCATAGATATCATTGAATCACTATACAAGGACGCAAGCAGTGCTGTTTTTGCAAGCAACGACATTGGAGAATTTTTCAAAACAACTGTAGGAGTTCGCCAGGGATGTATCCTGTCACCAGTGCTCTTTAATATATATCTAGAACATATTATGCAGGAGGCTCTCTACGATTATAAATCAACCACATCGATTGGAGGCCGACCTCTGTGCAACCTACGTTTTGCTGATGATATTGATCTGATAGCTGGATCAGAATCAGAACTTCAAGACCTTACCTCTAGACTGGAGAAAGTAACAAGAACGTATGGGATGGAAATTAATATAGAAAAAAGCAAGATATTGGTGAATAGCCATAAGAAACATGTTCTGACCAACATTACGTTAAATGGGCAAACGTTAGAAGAAGTTAACACCTTTAAATATCTCGGGTCCACTATATGTAGTGATGGAAGATCAAGTAAAGAAATCAAGACAAGACTTGAGATGGCCTCAGCTGCCATGACAAGGTTGAATGTGATCTGGAAAAGTAACATCAGTTTTCCTGTGAAGATCAAATTATACAAATCACTTGTATTATCTATTCTCTTGTATGGGTGTGAGGGCTGGACACTCACTGCAGATACGGAGTGAAGGATTCAGGCTTTCGAGCATAAATGTTATAGAAGAATTTTGCGCATTTGCTATAAAGAGCACAAAACAAATGTCTATGTTAGAGAGAAGATAAACACCTATGCAGGCCACCAAGAACCACTTTTGTCAATAGTGAAACGTCGAAAGCTTGCCTGGTTTGGGCATGTAACTCGTCATGACTCCCTTTCGAAAACGATCCTTCAGGGAACAGTCGAAGGTAAACGGAGAAGAGGAAGGCAGAGAAAATCCTGGGCTGATAACATCAAAGAATGGGCAGGACACGGTTTTTCTACACTTGTACGCATTGCTGAGGATAGAGAGCAGTGGAGGACCCTGTCTGCTGATGCTTCCACCATGGCACCCCTACGACCCATGACGGGTTACGGGCTGAGATGATGATGAGACTGGAACGGGTCAATACCGTGAATCGAACTAGGCACCTTTGTCTCGAGAAACTAGTGATATAACCACTTTGTCAATCAGACGCTTGTTTATTATAACAAACCTAAAAACTAAGATCTTGAATATGAAGAAGGGGTAAAGCTAAAACAGAGAACACAATCTTGTGTTTGTTAAAATGTTTTTGTGAGTGTTTAAATCTGATCTCATGTGCATGTTTTTGTATATGATATCAGAATAAATGAGGGGATTGCAAAGTTTACACAAACTAGTAGACACTATAAAGAGAAGAAGAGAAGTAAAAATGACTTGAAAACATAAACATTAATAGCAAAGAGAATAATACATGTGCTGGTGACAAACAGCAGCTGTAAGGATTGTCAGCCAAACAGAAATGTTTCAGCAGATAACACAAGACTGTTAGGCAGGTTATGTGTGTTGTCGTCTGATCTATTCAATTTGTTAGTGAAAATATAAAGATTCATAGAAGATAAGAAATATCAGTTAGTGGACATAATATAAATAGCTTTAGATACACGGATGATACAGTCTTAATAGCAACAAGTGAGAAAGGATTACTGAAAATTATTGATACATTGGTGATGTAAAGTGAAAATAATGGCCTTAGCCTAAATAGCAAAGTGTAGGCATGCTAATAATATCAGATGGAAGATGCATCTCACACGTAAAAGGCAGAATAAAGGTAAAGGAAAGGATCCCATTACACGCCCATTGAGGCATACTGGGAATTTGGTGTTAGGCCCATATTTTCTTGACCATCGGCACACTAGGGGTGACGTGGTCAACATCACGTCGGCTGCCTTAACCTTCCCAGAGTTGCATCTGGTACACAGTTGAGGCTGGGTCGACCAAGGAGCCGTTTGCGGCCTAAAAAAACCTCACCTCACCTGGGGATCGAACCATAGACCACTGAGCTAGGAAGCCAGTGCACTAACCACTATGCTACCATGGCTCAGACAAAATTAACTGAATTGAAAAGTATTTTATTTAACAAATCTTTGTCATTGGAAGTAAGAAAAAAAGTTCTTCAGTGTAACTGGTATTGTTGATCAGAATCAACATCACTACACTCCACACAAACCCATAGGTGCTCAGTCTCCCTAAGTAAATGTCGTAGGGCATGAATGCTAATCATCCTGTTGTGTGCTGGTTGTATACAATGTTACTCAGGGCCAATTCTGACATACAGAAGTGAGTCATAGACAGTCGACTAGGAGGAAAATCCATGGAAGCCACCTTATTGTGGGTTTACAGAAGAATGTTAAAAATATCATGGACAGCTAAAACGAGTCATGAGGATGGTCTGAATGAAGCCAATTCACAAAGAAAGCTTATTACTCATATTAGATGTAAATATCAAAAGAATGGTAGTGCTACAGTGGATACCATCACACTGTGGCATACCAGGAAATGAGAGAGCAGATACGTTGGCAAAAGAGGGAGCAACACAGGAACAAAAAGAACAAACAATCACATTCCAGGAAAAGAAGACCCTTATCAAGGCCATCAGGAAAATTGACCAACAAAGAGACAACTATCACTATCTTGATCGAGCAAAACAGGTGATCCTGTTTTGTATTAGAACAGGACATAACAGACTGAACAGTCACTTATACAGACTGAGATTGGTCCCATCACCCCTATGTACGTGTGGACAGGCAGCACAGACAGCCGAACACATCCTGCAAGACTGCCACATGCTTAGTCAATTGCGAACTGAACATTGGCCCACAGAGACACACATCCACACAAAGCTGTTTGGGAGTCTTGAAGAACTTTCAACCACAGCAACATACATCCAGAGAACCGGACTTCTTGTGTAGACATTACTAAACAACAGCGAACGAGAAGAAGAAGAAGAAGACTCATATTAGATTAAAGCAATCCATTTTCTTTTGGCATTTTGTGAGAAACAGACAACTGGGATATATTGTGACAACAGGAAAGATTGAAGGAAAAACAGACAATGAACAACAAAAAGAGAATATATAGGACAGCTTAACATTATGGAGTGGAAAGAAGTAAACAAGACAATTGATAAACAGCACTGGGGACAGAAAGTTGTGGAGAGACATGATCACCAATGCCAGCTAGCTTGATATGTGAAAAAGAAAAAGAATACCAAATTGCAAAGAAAAGGCAAAATTCATTATCCAGATGATATATGTATCTAGTGTTGATAATAACAATAATATCAAGTAGAGAATTCTTGATGATGAATATGATGACAACTATTTTGATGGACAGATTAAATAATATTCCTAACTGATTACGTCCATTTTATATTTTATTAATTTAAATACACAAGAAGAAACAAAATGAATCAGTGCAGTAAAAAAAAATCTGAATGGTGCAATGATTATAAAACAATGAATGAACACCAACAAAGTAAATGTCTATTAATAAGATCTCATTATTTGTATTTAATACTTTTCTTTAGGGACAATTACGCCACAGGAATGAATCTGTTACTCAAATAAGAACTGAACCACATGTGACACTACTGAAACAAGGTTGTTGTTTCCTAATTTAGTTAAAAAAAAAATGCATCTAAAAAAATGAGGATTAATGGACTATTCTGCACTGCTGGTTTATATGACAATTTGTTTGACATGACGAGGTTGCCAGCCCCATGCACAACCTTGTAATAGTCACCTTGAACAACATACTACTTTAGAAAATACTGTTAACGAATATGCTATATTTCTACATGTCTTTGTGACTTCAATACATTAATAACTCTTCTAATGTGAGTTAAATGTATCTCATTTAATGTAATTCCATGTACAAGATATTATTATATATAAAATGACTTAATAAAGAAATTCATTACCTGATCTCGAAGATACACATTGAAAGAAATTAAGAAGCAGTAGGTTTCCAGAGCACTCACACACTTCAGATAGAAGCTGTCATTAGCACTCAAACCCTGTCAATATAAATAACATAGATGGTATTCAGCATGTGACTTTTAAATGGGTTAAAATTCTTTAGATTAAGGAGATACGTCTGTGTGTATTTGCAAAAATTCAAGATGTGTGAGATAAAAGAAAATGTAAACTGACAAATTTGTCACTAAAGTGACAATAAATATGTGACATACTAGCATTCTGGGACACTGAACAAATGAGACATGTGATTAATTTATTAATAGTGTTGTATTTAGGGTTGCTCGGCATATCGCACAAGGCGACTACTGTGACGTTATGCATGGGGGTTGGCAACCTCATGATGTAAAACAGAGTGCTGCAGAAGCCACTGCTGCAAGGGAATGTGGATGCTTGATGCAGGCTTCCTGCAAGGGGACCAGTTGTAGTGGTGGTCCCATACTCTATTATGAGCAAAAAGGAAAGTAATGAGGATAATCTGAGAGTTGCTCATAACATTTTGCAACACCTTCATTCAAAATAAACAGGAAATGTTTTCAACTTATTCTATGGTTAGCTTAAAATGTCCTGTTTGCTGCTGCAGTTCCACAGAACAATCATTCATCTAGTATGCAATCAATAGGCCCTCAAAAATGATGTCATATTGTGATATCCATTTTAAACCATGAGCTGTTTGAATTTATTCTGACAGAGAAGACATCAGTAATGAACATTCACAGGCAGTTAAAAGATGTTTGGAGATAATGGTGTTGATAAAAAAAAAACTATTAGCCATGTACTGCATGTTCTGAGAAAGTCCAAATGGAAGTCAGTGGTTGCATTCACAGAATTCAGATTGGTACAGGAAGGGCATGCATGCTGTTGTTTCTTGTTGGCACAAGGCTGTTGAAGTTGATGTTTGTGGAGATTATGCAAAATATGAGGAGTACAGCAAAACATAGCTAGTTATTATATACGTATGTTATAAACAATTAACGAAAAATTACTAGCAATTAAAAAAATGGTGTTATACAAAGTTTTTGATCAACCCTCGTACAATCTTAATGTCAACGCTGATGCCTTATGACGTAGTTATAGATAACATGTACCATAAGAAAAGTGACACTGAAATCAAAGTTAAAAAAGAACAAAGACATAAAGCACAAGAATAGACACATGCTATTTCAGTGTGACAACTTTTATCACAACCGACTTAAAAATTATGAAGGAAAACCCATCAGAAATTTAGAAAAAATTATTGAAAAAGGTAGTCACATAGCAGATTCTGCCGTATGGGAGTAAAGTGTTAGAGACCAATGTACTAGGTCCAGCAATGAGAAGTGGGGTGACCAATTCCCTTCCTCACTGCCTTTTCATTCCCTACCTCAAAAGCAGAGTCAGGTACCCACTTACAGCTGGATAGACTAAGCATGACGCCTCTGTGCTTTGAACCCTACACTTTTGTTGTGAAAGGCCAGTGCTCTAACCACTCTGCCAATCACAACTCTGATTACACGCTTAAAAACAAAAAAAAAAACCCAGTTATAAAACAATCTAGACAAACTCAAAAACCAAAACTCTGCTTAGGACTCATAGCATCTGTATAAAATGTCACAAATATAATAAATGGCGAAATTTAGTACCAAAATGTGAAATGATATAATGTAACTTGCCTTTGACAATTTTAGCTTATTATATTATTGCTACATTTGATCCTTGCTGGGAAACTGGACCCTTTAAAGCTAAGTATGTGGGCATTCATTATTATTGTCAAGTGTTTCTCTGTATATTTTTTCTATCAATATGTGTTGTTTTGTTATGTGGGATAAAGTTGTTATCTTGAAATGCTAAGTATCTATGTGCTTTTGAAAAGCTGCTATTCACAACTTTGCTTGCTCTTAAGCCTTCATTAAAAAAAAAGACAGGCAGAAAGAGACAAACAGACCATGCAGGATAGCTAACCTACAGACTTTAAATAGTTATTAAAAGTGTCCTTATAGGGTCATGTACATATGACAACACACCATTTTTTAACCACCCTCCCCCATCACATTTTATCACAAAAACCCAAACCCTCTTTTTATGCGTCTTCAAATTTCTCTTAAACTCAGGACACCCCCTCTCCCCTAATTTTGTAATACTGAAGAGAACGATTTAATCTAATGTAAATTAGTTAAGAAATGCAGACAAAATAATAATCTTTTAAGTTAAATAATGTTTCATTAATGTGACAGTTCGGCTCGTTTGCTTTTCGTAATTTCCTCTCATAGCCTTTATTATCTATTATTTCGACATATTTAACGCACATAATTTCATACCTATCCTCTACTCTGAATTGTTACCCTTTTTTCCTACTTCCATTGTTCACATTTCACGCTTTGACGCATGACAGGCCAGACAATCGGCCATCACTGAGAAATAAATTGAATCACTAAACGTGATAATACCGCTCACACTCCAGATAGATGCGAGCATGAAGTGTTTGCTTAAGATTGCATAATCACTTCCGACTCGACAGCAGAATGGACTGGCAATATGGGTTTAATTGTATAGACCATGATTTGTCTAGACAAGTCATGTGACAAAAGAGATCGGCACAGTCTGATAAACAATGTAATCAGACTTCCGAATTACTGGGGATAGATAATTATATATATGCAATCTTGGAAGACATTTTGAAGAGTGAGCAGGAAGTGTGAGATAAGTAAACTTTGACAACATTTTATGGTTATCACAACTCCATATATGGAAGATGACTTTGAATTTATCAAACGTATGAGTCATGGAAAATATTACACGAGGAAAAGTTGTCACAACATGAACTTTTGAATGTACTGGCTGGCATTTGAGTAATTTAAATAAACATTCGCGTTGATTGAGAGTTTGTCAAAAAACAGCAGGTGGTAGTGTGGGCCAGGAACCTACGATATAACGCAGAAGAAGTTTGACACACAGTACTGCATTCCAGAAATCATCAACTTAGGCAGCTCGGACCTTGTCACAGAAAAGAATAGAGTTGGATTCTTAACTGATAGGGCTGGATGCACAAAAATGTATTAAGAGCATTGTAAAGGGCAATTTTTACTATCTTGCAATATAATACATTTATATACTTATTATGTTCGCAAATATTTTGTAATCAAAGTATTTCCTTTTTAAGTGCTTAAGGAGAAGTCATTTTTGTGTTACTTCCCTTGAAAGTAGTTCCGTCATCTTCGATCGGACTCCGCGGACGAGTCTAGGCCTACTGCGATTTATTCTTTGGCTGGGTAGGAATAGATTGTTCTTGCTTCAGTATATCTATGGCCTGAATTTATACGTAGTGTTTGTATGAGTAGGACGAGTCTGTCTTATATATGGATATCTTTACATTTCTAAGTCGAACTATGTTGGTTGTCGCTAGAAAAGGTCAAAGGCTATGCAGCGGAAGTATCGCTAGCAAGGGGTGTGATTCATGGCCGTCATCCTGTCTGGATGTCGAATTTTGTTGTAGCAGGCCTATCGCCGAAAAAGTGATCTATAAGTCAATGGGGAAAAGTGATAGTCATTTAGACATGTTGTATGTACTTTACCCCAGTGTTTATTCTCTTTTGCCAAGGAATGGCAAAGTTATATTTCGCATAGAAAGGTAAAACCACAATTTATTATGAACTTGGGCTTCGCCATCGTTGTCGATAAACAGATGCACAGTGGTACTTTTGAAAAGAATATTTATTCAAAGGAAGACGACATTCCTATGTATCAACACTAGATTGTATGATATTATTATTCAATCACCTCTATGAGAGAAGCTATGAAGAAATGAGGACATTTAACGAATGACCAATTTTGGTCTGGGTCCTATAGTGAGTGAAACTCACGAGAGAAGAACAGCCATGTTGAAATTCATATACTTTGTATTTATCGAGTGAGAAAAAGGGATGCCTGTACTATCGCTCGATGAACCAAGAGATCACTGCTACATGTGAGAACCCATGTCTGGGATTCCTATATCTTTATGGAAAATATATATATTGAACTTTACGTGAAGGGATATTCACTAGACGAGGTTAGGTCTAGGAGCCTTCCTATATATTGGTTATGGTCTGACGTGCCCAGTCAGTAAAGCCAGATGATTTACATGATGGAACTCTGAATGCTTATTTACGAATGCTCCATTATGATATTTGCCAAGCATGAATGCTAACTTAAGATGATATTCCTGTGATCAACATTATGCTGTCTATGTCGACATTTGTTCCTGTAACCATACACGTACTGTCCAAGTGTGCGTCCCATTAAATGTTATAAAAAGACCACCGTAGTTCCAGTACTTCTTGAATTCGAACAGTGTGAGTATGAGTGATGTACTACCAACCTGTCAACTCTATCGAATCATGCTACCATTCGCGTTCTGACATTCACATACACACTCATTGTTTACACTCACATTCTTGTCGGAGCCTCATCACGTTCCAGGACAAGATGACCTGTATGACCAAAACTGTGCTGGGTTTAATGAGTTGACAATCGTTACACTTTACTACACCAGTCCCAACATCTACATTTATCAACTGGTGGACATTCACGTCATTTAACAAATAAAGCGTGATTCAACAACTAGTAGCCAGTATGAGTTAACAACTAAACAGAATTTAACAACTGGTGTGCCAGCTTCCTGGGTCAACCTGCACAGTGACCATATTGAGAAGTAAACTACTGAGACCAGACGTTCCTTGGGGTCTGTTACGACACACAAATACATCAGCAGTACAACTCTACAGTGATGTCAGCGTGACCTGTCCTGTCGACAGTATGCGGTAACTAGGTCAGCGTTTGTTGACATTTGGTTCGTTGGACATTTGCCATACAACTGACAGTGTTACACAGCAAGCTTGGTTGAAACATAGAACATTACACATCAGGACTGGAGAATATTTGACAGTGTTTGCGAAAGGAAATGTTATTGAACTGAGAAGTCCTACATCGATTGTTATCATTCACATCAACGATGGAGCTTCTATTTCTGTGTTGAATTTAAAATAATTAGACCAGAAGTATTTGTTTAATAAAGTACCACAGTACTGTACTATTAGGCAGTGTAACTGAGCCTTCTTTACAACACATTCTTTCTGCAACACTCTATTTACATCATATTGCCATACTATTTATGCAATTATGTATTTATGTTTAAATATTTATATGTGATATTTGTTTGTATCCAGCGGGTTGTTGTTTTGGTTGGGCGGTGTCACACAACAGAGTATCCCACGTAATAGAGGGTCTGATGTGTGCGTTTCTATAGGTGCAATTTTCTTGATTGAAAATTTGCTGCGACAGCTGTTGCTATTAGTGTTAGCTGTGAAGACTGTACTCATTGTTGTTTTTGTAATATTCCTCTGTTCTTTAGTTTGTTTTGATTTGTTTGTAATTTGTTGGTCTACCCTATTCTATCTTTCAGTTCTATTCTCAATTTATATTTATATACTGTGGCGTTATTTGTATTTGTTATCCTCTTGCGGTTTATCTTTTATTGTTTTCCCATTTCATTTATTTCATTTCCGCAAATGTTTTCATGTTCTCCTGTATAACTGTTTTGTTTTGTGCCTGATCGACATACACTATTTAAAATATAGTTGATCATATAAATTGATGTACAAGAATCAACTGATAGTTAATTGCTATTACTAAAGGTACACAGTTGATGATATAAAACACTATTTCTGGTGCACTGCACTTATATTATAGAGTGAACCAGCAACTTATAGCTGTTATTATATAAGGATTTTTATACAAGACCTTTGTAAGGCTTGTTTCCCACAGTGATTGGGATAGTTAAGTACTATTTTCCACAGGTTAAAAAGTTATCATACAAGGTCTTTGATTAAGACTAAGAAAGTGAATTTATTTACTTTTGCAAATTACTGATCTTATTAGACAAGATGTCTACATTAGATTATTTTATCACACAAGGCAAGGCTCTTGATAAGACTGGTCAGCAATTAGAAGAATGGGCAGTTGCTCAATATGACAAAGCATTAGCTGCTGAAGAAAGAAAAGCATTGATTGAGGAGAAAAGATTAGAAGCTGAGGAAAAAAAATTACAAAGAGAGTATGAACAAAAGAAATTGCAGATACAGACTGATGAAAAAAGATTCCAGATGGAAATGGAAAAAGAGAAAAGAAAAGATGAAGCTGCTGCAGAAGAGAAAAAAATTACAAGCTGCTGCAGAAGAGAAAAAATTACAAGCTGCTGCAGAAGAGAAAAAATTACAAGCTGCTGCAGAAGAAAAAAAGATTACAAAGAGAAGCTGAAGCAGAAGAGAAAAAATTACAAGCTGCTGCAGAAGAAAAAAGATTACAAAGAGAAGCTGAAGCAGAAGAGAAAAAAGCAATAAGAGAGCATGAACACAAAAAAGAACTTTTAGCATTTGAGTTAGAAAAGTTAAAGTTAACAAACATAAGTGATGGTAATCAAGCATCTGGTGGTAATGGTAAACCCTTTACTTACAAGGTCAAGGTACCAGCGTTCAACCCTTCCAGTGATGACATAACATTCTGGCTAAATAGATTTGAACGCTCGTGTCGAGCACATAATGTAGATAAATCACAATATGCTAACCAGTTATCAGAAAATCTGAAAGGTGATTCTCTGACTAGTTTAAGTTTGGTTGAAGAGGCTGACAAAGATAACTATGATGTTATTAGGGCAGCCTTATTAAAGAAGTATCAGTTGTCTGAAGAGGGTTATCGGAAGTTGTTTAAGACAATGGTGCCTGAGGCAGGTGTAGAATTCTCAGAATTCATTGCAAGGACACGTCTTACATTTGATCGTTGGATTGAGCTATCCAAAACAGAAAAGACTTATGAAGCCCTTATGGACTTGATACTCAGAGACAAGATTATGTCAAGTATAAATAAACCTTTCCTCGAATTCTTACATGAGCGTAAACCTAAGTCTCTAAAAGAAATGGAACAGTATTGTACCCAATACGTCACTGCACATCCGGACGTAGCTATTAGCAACAGTAAGGTTAAAGAAGGTATGCCAGTTGCTTCTGCAACACCATACAACCCTAATCACTCTCACAAATTCCAAGGACCTCAAAATAGGTTTAATAAAAAAGGTAACTATTACAGTTATCAGAACCAAGGTAACCAATCATTTCAGGGTTCTTCTTCGAATACCTGGAGAAGAGCTGACAGCCCTCGATTCAGGGGTGGTCATAATTACAGGAACTTTCGCAAAGGAAGTCATTCTAGAAACTATCCAAGTTTTCCTTCATGGAGACAACAAGATCATAATTACAGAGATACTCATTATAATGAATATGATGATAGTAACCAAAGGAGCTATGATTCAAACCCGAGTAGAGGTTATAATAGTGGAAACAATGATAAGTACAGAGGCAATAATAACAAAGGTAGAGCACAATTCAAAAAACATAAAGCTCATTACCAGGCGAACTCTGCACAGCAAGAGTCCCACGAAGCCTATAAACAAAATAAAGATAATGATGACTCTAATAATATGGCATGTGCCGCTTTTGATTTTGGGAGAGCATCTCAGTGCCCCCAATGCAAAACATTATTTGAGCCAACCACAGTGTCTACTTTAAGCTGTGGCCATCCTCTTCCCGCTCTTCCTGCGTCAATCGCGCATGATGGGAGAGGTTCTCTTGTCTTACACAAAGGTTTAGTAAATGACAATCCAGTCTCAGTACTTTTTGATTCTGGATGCACAACTATTGGGGTTAGGCAGTCACTCATAGATCCTTCTCATTCTACAGGCAAAGTAGTCAAATGCGTAACATTTGGCGGCACCATAGAGAAATACTCTACCGCTATCATTAGGATTGCTACTCCTTTCTTCACAGGAGATGTACACGCATGTCTTTTGCCGGATCCGATCGCTGATCTTATCATCGGTCGCATTCACGGAGTCAAAGAATGCACTCCGGAGCAAATTTCCGTTTGGGAAAATCAAAATATGCAATCTGCTAATGCGGTAGTCACTAGAGCTCAAGCTCTCAATATGCCTGAAACTTCATCTGTTGAAGATAATGAAGTGCATAACCAAGATGATCCCTTGGTAATTTCTCGTGACTCGTTTATAAAACAACAAGAAGAAGATCCGACTCTTAAGAAATTCTTCACTCTTGTAACGAAAGGTGATCCGAATAAAGATTCAAATTGTAAATCTTGGATTACAATGAAGAATGGCGTACTTGTACGTATGGTGCAAGACTCCACTAAGTCAAGTCATTCTCAGATTCTTGTACCCAAGAATTTGAGAGTTAAGATCTTACAACATGCACACGACTCTCAGTGTGCTGGTCACATGGGTTTTTCCCGTACAAAGTCAAGAGTTCTTGCGGCTTTCTTTTGGCCTTTTGTGAACAAGGACATACGGATCTATTGTCGATCCTGTAAAGTATGTCAAGAAGTCAAATCCAAAGGTCCTCGTCATGCTGCGCCTATTCAGGCTGCAGATATTCCTATTCGTCCATTCCAGAAAATGGCGATAGACATCATTGGTCCATTCAAGATCAAATCTGCTAGAGGACATCAGTTTATCTTAACGTGTGTAGACATGTGCACACGTTGGCCAGAGGCTATCCCTCTAAAGAGCATTACTACCGCTGACATTGCAGATGCTCTTTGGCTTATATTTTCTCGGCTGGGATTCCCCGGAGAAATATTATCAGATCATGGCACCCAACTGATATCGGATACCATGTCTCAAGTAATGTCTACTCTACAGATAGAGAGATCTTTGAGTAGCATCTATCATCCTATGTCCAATGGGATGGTCGAGCGACTAAATAGAACACTTAAGAACTTATTAGGGAAGATAACTGAGGATCATCCTCAAGATTGGGATAGGGTTTTACCCGCGGCCCTCTTCGCGTACAGAGAGGTCCCCAATGAACATACAGGGTTTTCTCCCTTTGAACTTGTCTTTGGCGCGCGACCGCGCGGCCCAATGTCTTTGCTGCATGATCTTATAACAGCTGACAATATTGACGATGACACAAAATCTTCTTACGAGTATGTCATCGCGCTGAGACAAAAGATTATCGAAGCATGCAAATTGGCAACGTCCTCTTCTGAATTTGCTAAGCAGAAGGCAAGACAATTTGCTAATAAGAAGAGAACTTTACGACAACTTTGTCCTGGTGACAAAGCATTTGTTTTGCTACCTTGTCGTGAAAATAGACTCCTTATTAGTTGGAAAGGTCCGTACGATATAATATCGAAAATTTCAGATGTTGACTACATCGTCGATATTAACGGGAAGCATAAAACCTTCCACATCAATATGCTTACGGAGTTCCATGAACGTCCTGACTATCTACAGCCTATTTTCCAGGCAACGGACGATTCTCATGTCAAACATGGTCATTACTCATCACTGTCTGTAATACAGGATGAGGAAACAAGTTTTTCGGATGTTAATCTTCCGCTTCCAATGATCCCACTACATTCTAGTGAATCATGGAAAGACGTTACTGTTTCTCCTGATTTGTCTCTAGGAGAACAGCGACAAGTTTCGTCTATGTTACAAACATTTCAGGATGTCCTCACTGACATCCCTGGACAAACTCATGTCATTGAGCATGACATTGTTCTAACTGAACATACTCCAATTAGGGTTAGACCTTATCCTATCCCTATACATTTCCAAACACAGGTTGAAAAGGAGTTGGATGAAATGATAGATTTACAAATAATCGAACCATCCACTTCTGCATATTCTTCGCCGATGGTTATTGTTCGAAAAAAAGACAATAACATACGTCTTTGCGTTGACTATCGCAAATTGAATCAAGTTACGAAGTTCGATGCTGAACCTATGCCTTTACTAGAAGAGTTACTTACTCGTCTTTCTAAATCGCATTTTTTCACTAAACTTGATTTGTCTAAAGGATATTGGCAAGTTCCATTATCCGAACGCGCCAAACCTCTTACCGCTTTCTCTACTCCCAGAGGCCTTTTCCAATGGAATTTTATGCCTTTCGGCCTTATGAACGCACCAGCTACATTTGTACGCATGATGCGTCGAATCCTATCGTATCGGTCAGATGTCATTGCTTATCTAGACGACATCTGTCTTTTCAGCGATACTTGGGAAGATCACTATTCAGGGTTAGTTGAATTATTATCAACTCTGCGTGAGTATAACCTGACAGCAAAACCATCCAAAGCTTGTATTGGCTTTAGCGAAATTGCTTTCTTAGGCCATCGAGTAGGTCACGGTTTCTTGAAGACAGAAGACCATAATATCACTAAGATACTTAACATCTCTATCCCTAGGACTAAAAAGCAAGTGCGAAGTCTTTTAGGTCTCATACAATTTTATGGACGTTTCATTCCGAATCTGTCCTCTATCATGGCACCTCTCTCTACACTATTAAAGAAAGGGTCGCCTAACATGGTTCACTGGTCTCATGAATGCCAATCTTCACTAGAGAAGATCAAAACTATGTTTTCATCACCACCTATTTTAGTGTTACCTACAACAGATAAGACATTTGTTCTTCGTAGTGACGCTTCATCCACTGGGATTGGAGCGGCACTAATGCAAGAGTACTCTGGAACTCTGCATCCTGTAATGTATATATCCAGAAAACTTAATGCTGCAGAAAGGAATTACTCGGTTTTAGACCGTGAATTATTGGCAATGGTTTGGTCAATTCTCAAACTCCAAAGATTCCTTCTGGGCGCGCATTTCGTAGTGGAAACTGACCAAAAAGCTCTTACGGCTATCCAAAGTAAGAACTTGAAGAGCTCGAGATCAACTCGATACGCAATCGCTCTTCAACCTTTTCATTTCTCGGTACGAGCTATCCGTGGTTCAGAAAATGTGATGGCGGACATTCTGTCCAGATGCCCACATGATGCCACTTAACTGTTAAATATTGGATCTTTTTAATATGTATAACTTTACAACAGTTATTTTTTGTTTCTTTACTAAGATACACATTTGTAATTTAATAATAGAATGATGGTATCGCTACTTAGCGGTTTATTGATGTTTATTCACCGCTGTTCTTTGATGATTGTTTCTTCATAAATCATAAATTTAAGATTATAGTGTGAATTTTTGGTATGCATTGTATAATTACCAGAATTGTATTATACGTACATCACACCTTCCTGGAAACATTTATTCGTAGAGAAACAATTTCTCTCAGATTTTGAGATATATTCTCACCGGTCATATTAGGAATTATAGTTATTCCTGATATTTTCATCTGCGCAGTATTCTTGCGTTGTGAGCCTATTCTACGTGCTCCTAGATGTATTTTAAAAAAAAAAAATTTTATTTTTTTTTTCCCGGGAGGTGTGGTAAGACTGTAAAGGGCAATTTTTACTATCTTGCAATATAATACATTTATATACTTATTATGTTCGCAAATATTTTGTAATCAAAGTATTTCCTTTTTAAGTGCTTAAGGAGAAGTCATTTTTGTGTTACTTCCCTTGAAAGTAGTTCCGTCATCTTCGATCGGACTCCGCGGACGAGTCTAGGCCTACTGCGATTTATTCTTTGGCTGGGTAGGAATAGATTGTTCTTGCTTCAGTATATCTATGGCCTGAATTTATACGTAGTGTTTGTATGAGTAGGACGAGTCTGTCTTATATATGGATATCTTTACATTTCTAAGTCGAACTATGTTGGTTGTCGCTAGAAAAGGTCAAAGGCTATGCAGCGGAAGTATCGCTAGCAAAGGGTGTGATTCATGGCCGTCATCCTGTCTGGATGTCGAATTTTGTTGTAGCAGGCCTATCGCCGAAAAAGTGATCTATAAGTCAATGGGGAAAAGTGATAGTCATTTAGACATGTTGTATGTACTTTACCCCAGTGTTTATTCTCTTTTGCCAAGGAATGGCAAAGTTATATTTCGCATAGAAAGGTAAAACCACAATTTATTATGAACTTGGGCTTCGCCATCGTTGTCGATAAACAGATGCACAGTGGTACTTTTGAAAAGAATATTTATTCAAAGGAAGACGACATTCCTATGTATCAACACTAGATTGTATGATATTATTCAATCACCTCTATGAGAGAAGCTATGAAGAAATGAGGACATTTAACGAATGACCAATTTTGGTCTGGGTCCTATAGTGAGTGAAACTCACGAGAGAAGAACAGCCATGTTGAAATTCATATACTTTGTATTTATCGAGTGAGAAAAAGGGATGCCTGTACTATCGCTCGATGAACCAAGAGATCACTGCTACATGTGAAAACCCATGTCTGGGATTCCTATATCTTTATGGAAAATATATATATTGAACTTTACGTGAAGGGATATTCACTAGACGAGGTTAGGTCTAGGAGCCTTCCTATATATTGGTTATGGTCTGACGTGCCCAGTCAGTAAAGCCAGATGATTTACATGATGGAACTCTGAATGCTTATTTACGAATGCTCCATTATGATATTTGCCAAGCATGAATGCTAACTTAAGATGATATTCCTGTGATCAACATTATGCTGTCTATGTCGACATTTGTTCCTGTAACCATACACGTACTGTCCAAGTGTGCGTCCCATTAAATGTTATAAAAAGACCACCGTAGTTCCAGTACTTCTTGAATTCGAACAGTGTGAGTATGAGTGATGTACTACCAACCTGTCAACTCTATCGAATCATGCTACCATTCGCGTTCTGACATTCACATACACACTCATTGTTTACACTCACATTCTTGTCGGAGCCTCATCACGTTCCAGGACAAGATGACCTGTATGACCAAAACTGTGCTGGGTTTAATGAGTTGACAATCGTTACACTTTACTACACCAGTCCCAACATCTACATTTATCAACTGGTGGACATTCACGTCATTTAACAAATAAAGCGTGATTCAACAACTAGTAGCCAGTATGAGTTAACAACTAAACAGAATTTAACAAGCATCTCTGTACATCAGTAGAAACCTCGTCAATATTAATATGAAACCCGGAATTCTACAGGACCACTCACAAGTCACAGAAGGATTCTGAAATAGAAATAATACCCCAGACGTGTGTTCAAGGCAACTGTGTTAAGTTGCCAAGACTGTTCTGCTGAGCAAGAAATCTATCTTCCCTATTGGGTTTGTGGTACAAGTACGAGGCGACCCGACTATTTGCCGTACGACCCGGAGAGACCATTTGCTGTACTATTAGACTGTGGTTCAAAGCTTGAGATCGACACTTGAAGATTCTTGCCTTGATCAGAGAGGTTACTTCTTGAACTAATCTGGAAACGTGCCCCTCACCACAGAGATGAATCTACGGAAAAGTAGCATCAGCATTTCAGCAAGTCCCAATTTTAAAAGGCCAAACACGACCAAACTTTATTTGCCTACATTCATCAAGCCTAAATAATTTCTGTGAAGAAACCTATTTTAAAAAAATCACTAACGAACATTTATTTACAAGTGTTAAAGTAATTGATCATTAAATTTGTATATGTTGATTTTGACAATTAATATTGAATTAATTATTACAGAGCAAAAGGCACATGTATGACTCAGAACCTCTAGTGTATATTCATATACATATCTATATCGAGCTAATAAGAGGAATTTTGCTGAATTAAATCAGTGGTGGGCTTGAACGAGCTAAATCATACAATATACATCTTCACAAAAGGTGGCGGGTCAGATAAAAAGTTAACGTGCTTAGACTCGTTCAGCATTGTTCTTGAAGTCTGAAATATCATGTGAATACTACCTCGAGGCAGAAGCATCATTATCCTTCTATCTACAACTCTGCCAGGAGTAATCTTGTGCGAAGGTAAACACCTTTGAAGACCCGCATTAGATAATCTAGGTTTTGGCCACTGTTGGACCACTACTACAGAGCAAGGGAAGGCAACCCGTGACAATTAATCAGGCTTTAACAAAGATCTCCCCTTTCATATGCTGTGTCCCAGCACAAGATAGGGTCTAACTTTAAACTCTCACAAAAAATAATAATAATAATAATAAAATCAAACATTCACGCCAGCCTGAATACAATGTTTCAACTAGTTAAATTTTTGTGTTTGTGATCTCACCAAGCTGTTGTCAGGTGGTGATAACTTGTTATTGTTTTATTTTTAAAAAAGTTAATTTTTATTAACTGCAGTCTATTTAGTCAGCATTTTTGGTACTGGTCTAGAAAGCGGGCCCCGGAAGTTCAGGTTTTTGAAAACGCGAATCCGACTTTTTATTTAACAACTCCCGATCCGACTTTTGTATCAACCGCCCATTCGACGATCCGACCGCCTTTGTATCAACATGGAGTTCAATTTATCGATCTTGCCACGCACTGAAAATGACGCTGTCAAATTTTTACAAGCGCGTGGCATATTGCCGGCTGAAAGAATTTGTACTCTTGGCCATGAAATGAAACTTCATCGTTATCTCGTTTATCTATTACTGGAGCCATGAGTCAACCTCAGTGAAAGTATGTGCTAGGGAACTGCTTATTTCCAAAACAACTGTTGTGGAATGGAATGCGTTCTTACGTGAAGTATGCGTCTTTTCTCTTTCAAAAGTGCAACATTGTCAGATTGGAGGTGAGGGTCACATTGTTGAAATCGATGAGAGTTTATTTTCGAAACGGAAAAACAACACTGGAAGAATCCTACCGCAACAATGGATTTTTGGAGGAGTGTGTCGCGAAACAAGTGAAGTCTTCTTGGTGCCAATCCCAGATAGGAGCGCAGCAACTCTCTTAAAAGCAATAGTTGAACATATCAAGGAAGGTTCAACCATCTATTCTGACTCATGGAGAGGGTACAGAAGCGCTGACATCGAGGCATCTGGATTTTCTCATTTTCAAGTCAACCACAGATACAATTTTATTGATCCAGACATGGGAGTACACACGCAAACAGTGGAAAGAATGTGGGGCAGCGCTAACTGGATAAATAAAAAACATCGAGGTACAGCTAGACAACATCTGAAAACCTACCTAGCCGAGTTTATGTGGAGGTCGAGAGTACCTACAACTAGAAATGTATTTGAAGCTATCCTTGAGGACATTTCACTTTACTGGCCTCCAGAATAGACATTGCATTTTTATGCCAGCTACGGCTGCCAGCTACGGTCCTTTTCAGGGCCTGAATATCTATCAAAGTTAACAATCAACAATCACTGAGTATCACTAAGTATGCACAGTTATCTCCCCCTTTGCAAAACAACGGCAAGACGGTTGGGTTATCTCCCCCTCATACGATACATATTTCGTTTACCATTTCGTAAATTGTGTTTCGTTTCTCGGAAAAAGTCTGGGGCCCGCTTTCTAGACCAGTACCGCATTTTTTTTTCTTTTACGGTGTCTATTATATTATATTTGGTTTGGTTTTAAAATACATTATATTTAACAAACATCACCCTTACTGTGTGACATCTTATGTTGATGACCCCTATAGTAAAAGGTAAAGGATCCCATTACATGCCCATTGAGGCATATTGGGAATATGGTGTTGAGCCCATATTTTCTCGACCGTCGGCACACTAGGGGTGATGTGGTCGGCATCACGCCGGCCTCCTTAACCTTCCCAGAGTTGCTCTGGTACTCAATTCATGAGGCTGGGTTGACCCTGGAGCCGTTTGCGGTCTAAAAAATCCCACCTCAACTAGGCATTGAACCATGGACCACCGAGCTAGGAAGCCAGAGCACTAACCACTGTGCTACCCCTATAGTACATGCTTTTAAATACATTTGTTTCCTTATAATGTAGGTTATGTTTTGTAATCAGTATAGCATAGTTAACATTATAGTTGTGAAAAAAAAACATTTGAAAACTGTCTCACATGACCCATTCCTTACATTGGCCACATTGCTAGCTGCAGCTGACTCTAGTTTTTCCTTGTGGTCAGCAATACATGTTCTTAAGTTGATTACATCAGAGCACTGATCAATCACTGTGTCCACCTTGCCAAGACAGAAGATACATACATTATGTGTGCAGAGCACTGACAGATTATGTCAAATAACAATCAAGTATGACAAATTAGTTTCTATGACAACTGAATTTGGGTGGTAAAAACGTAAAAAGAGGTATTTACTTGTACACCGAAAAAATTTACAATATATTGTGATCCACATCTTGCATGTTAATTGTTGCTCATGCAACAATATTTGCACATGAACAATGCTGCTATGTTTGCTTTGAACAGACAATGGGTAGAATGTTATCAAAACTGTTACTTTTTTCCGAAGCTCCAAAGGTAGGACTCTTAAACCCACCCATTGATGCTGATCTGATTGTGCCTGCTATTATACGCGTACATAATGCTTGGT
Organism: Oreohelix idahoensis; assembly: GCA_024509875.1. Classification (NCBI taxonomy): domain Eukaryota; kingdom Metazoa; phylum Mollusca; class Gastropoda; order Stylommatophora; family Oreohelicidae; genus Oreohelix; species Oreohelix idahoensis. The sequence continues at coordinate 102,363 of JAMPIV010020796.1, read as the reverse complement.
GCTGATTCTATCTAATTTGATCTTGTGACTATGTGCTGCAGTGTCATATATTATGCTTCCATAATCAATTTTACTTCTAATGAAAGATTTATAGAACATGATTGTTGTCTTAGTGCTTTCACCCCATTCATGACCTTTCAAATATCTTAGCATATTAATTAGTCCTCTGCAAGCCTTCATCAGTCTGTCTATGAGCATGTTCTTGCTCAGTTGTTGGTCTAGTGTCATTTTTAGGTATAAGGTGGTTTGGATTGTACTTATTTGTTGCGCCGTATGTTTATGTCAATGTTTTATTTTTAACAACCTTACCTTTACTGAAGATCATTCCCACTGTCATATTTGCATTTAATGGAATCATCATTTAGTTATCAATTTATATTCTTCATTTATTTATTTATGTAGATTATTATATAATATTGTTAGATTTTTCCCAGATCTCCACATTGCAACATCATCTGCAAACCCAAATTATATTTCACACCGGTTAATGCTAACCAAGAGAAGTCTGTCGGATAACATTTCACTCAATGTTTTTTCAGGCAAAGTACTTTTTTTTTAAATTAAAAGTATTTATAATCTACTGTTGCTCCCCAAATAGGGATGTACATACCTGATGTTTGATGAGATTTCCATCTTTTATGTGGGAAACCAGTTTTTGTACAGCTATGTACTCTCCTTCCTTGAAGTTTGGATTTTGACTGTCAATTTCATAGTCACTGTTATAAAGAAAAACAATACAGTGCAAAGGTTTTAAGGAAACAAACAAAATGGTGATTGAAAGTGAACTTTGTTGAAAGTACAGTACTTTCATATTTTATCTTAAGTTATAAAATTATAAGTACAGTACTTTCATATTTTATCTTAAGTTATAAAATTATAAGTACAGTACTTTCATATTTTAACAAAGACAACAACCAAAAAGCTACAGACTTTCACAAATGGGTGCTTGCGTAGAATAGAGGGATTAAAATGGTATGACGGGGTTGCCAATGTGGAGCTGATGACGGGAGCTGGACGAGTGCCAGTGGAACAAGAGATGAGAAGAAGACGATGGCGATGGATAGGACACACACTGAGGAAACCTGTTGATAGCATTACAAGGCAGTCCTTGTTCTGGAACCCCCAGGGCAAGAGAGGCAGAGGAAGACCAAGAAGTACATGGAGAAGAGAGTTGGAAACAGAGGTGAAAATGATGAGGAGAACATGGAAAGAACTTGAGATGATGGCACGTGACAGGAGGACTTGGCATGTGTTTGTTGAAGGCCTATGCTCCTTTGGGAGTGGAGGGTTATGAATGAATGAATGAATGACTTTCATATTTTAACTTAAGTTATAAAATTATAAGTACAGTACTTTCATATTTTATCTTAAGTTATAAAATTATAAGTACAGTACTTTCATATTTTATCTTAAGTTATAAAATTATAAGTACAGTACTCTCATATTTTATCTTAAGTTATAAAATTAAAAGTACAGTACTTTCATATTTTATTTTAAGTTATAAAATTATAAGTACAGTACTTTCATATTTTTATTATTAAATTATAAGTACAGTAGAATCCTATTTTATTTTAAGATATAAAATTATAAGTACAGTACTTTCATATTTTATTTGAAATTATAAAATTATAAGTACAGTACTTTCATATTTTATTTTAAATTATAAGTACAGTACTTTCATATTTTATTTTAAATTAGAAAATTATGAGTAAAGTACTTTCATATTTTATTTTAAATTATAAAATTATAAGTAGAGTACTTTCATATTTTATTTGAAATGATAAAGTTCATGGCTTGAAGCAAACTACCATTATTTATTTCACAGCAGACAAGAGGTAGTAAAGCCCTGTGTTTTTCCTGAGGGTCTCACTTGAGCGTCCGATTGAGAGAGTCGTTAGAGTACTGGTCTCTTGCGGCAAAGGTCCGGGTTTGATTCACAGTACTGACATAGTCAGTCTACCCAGCTGTAAATGGGTACCTGACTTTGCACTTGAGTTAGGGAAGGAAAAGGCAGCAAGGAAGGGAACTGGTCACCCCACCTCTTAATGCTTGATCTAGTATCGTGAAGTCTCTAACACTTCACTCCCCTACCGCAGTATCTGCTATGGGACCCTTTTTTTCCTCATTCATTTCCCTTCTTCTCCTAAAGGAGCATGGGCTTAAATAAATGATACTCCATCCTTCTGTCTAGTGCCATTTGCTCAAGGTCCTTTTGTGGCACCTTTATACCTTTCTTTTATGTCTCCAGTTCTTTTCTCCACGTGTTTTTTTTTTTGGTCTCACTCTACATCCCTTACCCTCAGCATTCCAGATAAAGAACTGTCTTGTAAAGCTATCAACAGATTCCCACAATGTGTGCCACATCTTCACAGTGCATATCTCAAAATGCTTTTGGAGGTTTAATAGTCACAAACTCCTTATCACAGCACATGTATTTATTTCATGACACATCTTTAATATATATATATATATATACACACATGAGAATAATGAAAATGAGATTTTGGACTTTTCATGTCTTACATCCTACTGGCAAATACTATGAAAAGACAAGCAGTACTAAAAAAAAAACCCAGGATGATGATTATGAAGGTGTTAGAACATGACTGGAAACCTATATACAGAGCACTACAACAGGCAGCATTATGATCATCAAAAGTATTGCACCACTCCCATATCAGACAAGTGTTACGCCACTTTGAACTTCTTCACACTGTAAGGGACCGTTCAATTGGAAGAGTAGTAAGAGCACATGCCTCTCATGACAAAGTTACTGGGGTTCCATGATTGAAATCCGGTAACGGCCCGTTCCCGTATACCCAGCTGTAGAACGGGTACCGGCAGAGGCGGAATTAAAGTATTTGGCAACCGGGGCGGATCCTACTTTTGGCACTCCCTCCCATAAAGAATTACACTTGCAAGTATATTTTTAAAAGTAAATACTATCATAAAAGTATCCGATGGCACTGCTCTCCTGGCTGTCACCCGGGGCGGTCCGCTCCCTCGCACCAATCCACTGAGTACGAGGAAGGGACTGGACACCCCCACCTCATTAAGCTGGACCTAGTTTACAGAGGTCTCAAACACTTCGATCCCGCACAGCAGTATTTGCAATGAAACTATTTTTACTTCCACACTCGATGGATGACTCCCAGTTTAAGAATACAAATGTGTCATGTCTATTAGCACTGCAGGTCAATTCCATCCACTGATGTCTATCCTGCAAGCATTCTAGTACAACTAGTACTCACATTCAATATAAAGCTAACAATATCGGCAAAAAGAACATATCTTGCACTCACCATATTTGCTCTAAAGTTCCTTTTATATGGCCGTACAGCAGACAAGACATCACCATGAAGATTGTTGACCTTTGACCGCCTGAATGAGAAACCAAGTAAACAGCAGGGAATCTGTAACTACTCCGATCAAGGTAGAGTGGTGTTTCCTGTTGATGTTGGAAGTTACATTTGAAATAATTTAGTCCGGTGTGCATTTGTTTGTAGGGACAGCTTTGTCGTAATCATCAAAATTAAATCAAGCCTTTGAAAGCCGACAGCGAAAAAATATGAATTAATAACTGTATTCCATGAAGTTTTACAAATGAGCAATGCACTAGAAATATGGTAGGCATACATTTCGGGGTTACCCTTCGTCAGCTACAGTTAGAAAGATGGAGCGTGGAAAATATAGGAATGACAATAAATAACTAGCTCAATTTACTAATAAATTAGACTTGACTTTGATCCACTGTCACTGAGTGTCAGCTCTTAGTAAAATTAATAGACACAAATGTATACATTATTACTTTGAAAGGCCAACAACAGAGATGGACGAATACAAGCCGGTAGTGATGAGAAAAGAAACTACTAAATACATACGTGAACTGACTGTGGCTTAGGTGGAAAATGGTAATAATAATTTTAAAAAAAAGAAGGCAGCAACGATTGAGTAGAAGTTAGCATGATGATGTCTCCATTAAAAAATAAAAAGTATCGAGACAAATACACGGTCATTTGCGAACAAGCATACAAGATTAACGAATCCAACAAACCAATGAAGTTAATCAAAACCAGTGCAACATGGAAATAAACTCATAAGTATATATATAATAACAAACCTGTTATGATTAAAATTCATAACGATTGTGTCGGTATAATAGTTAGCTCGACAGGGCTCCTTGTTTGTTTATTTTATACGGAGTCATTTATTAATACAGGAAGTGACGTCATGCCGATATGGTTGTTTGGCAGACGTGAAACTAAAAATGCAAAAGTGAGGATATAGTCTGCTTGGTCTTCTACCATTGTGTGTCATGGCGAGTGGACGCATGTGTTTGAGCTCCTGAATATATTGTGTATATCCGTATGTTATTCCATCACTAATACATCCAGATCTTCTGTGAGGTGTATCTAGTTATCTGCATTTACAGGGAGTATAGCTGCTCAGTGTCGAGTGTGAATATATATTTAAAAAATGAAGACGACATCGTCCTTCGACAATGACGGACTGTCTAAGTGATATAAGAAGTATAGACAGATGTGTTTCTAACAATTGTACACTATAGGAGTATGATCATGTATGGAGCTGTATCGTTTCGTCATAAATAAAGTCTCTGTCTCAAACGTAACCTGGAGTGGCGGAGTTATTTGAGAAGTTGGAACGTTCCTTGCTGTTAGCTAGTAACCCTAGATGCTAGATTGGCCGTGTCTACTAAAGACATAATACTCTGAACAGTTTGAAGGGCAACAGGAGGACGTTCGCAACAAAACCAAATCAAAACAAGAACACACGCACATTTTGACTCGACTTAGAAAGTGGGCAGCAATATCAACGCTGACATTTTGTGTTCAGTTCATAGTTTGAACATATTCATATTTGTGAGGGAGATTTTATGGTAATATATGTTAAATCGCTGAATAATACATTAAAGTGTTGTAAGTCTTATGTGCACCAAATACTGTGCATTTGTGTTTTATATTGTATAAAATTCAGACACTCAGGGCCAGATGAAGCCAAAAAAGGCCTCTAGGCTTTTTGCTGTTTGTGGCCCCCCCCCCCCCCCCCTATCACCCATTAGGCAATAATTTTAATGTTTTATTTTCAAACCCCTTAGCATGGTGATGGTATTTACTAATATTATTAATAAACTGGTATGTTAGTTTGTAAGTATTGCTTACCTCTTTTATTAATAATTTGGTTATTATCGTTTATTAGTATTAATTTTATTAATATTAAGGTAAACACAAGAAACACATTTTATTGAAAAATATACGCATTTTTACATTTTTTTAAAACTTATGCACGGGCCCCCAAGAGCTCCAGGCCCCTAGACTTCAGTCTACTTAGCCTAAGGCATAATCCGGCCCTGTAGACACTAGGGATATTATAACCAAAAGCGCGTAAGCTACTAGGTGATCCTAGAAACAAGTCACCGTAGCGTTGCGAGCCATACACATGTTGGGGTAGAATGAATTTACGCGAATATCAGGGTTTAGTGCTTGTTAAGATCTTTCCATCTCTCACTTTCTCAGACTACAGCTGGGAAAAGGCTATTTCAGAATAGAAGAACCTTACCGTGGAGAGTGTTTTCAAAACAATAATATAGAGTTTTCTTGTTAAAATGTAAGAGGTATGAACAAATGAGAATACTAATATTAGATTATTTGCAAACATCAAATTTACCGTTTGACCAACGGCTGGAATTTTCATGTGCCTGTGGTGAGAAATTCTCTACTCAGAGAGGCATGGAAATCCACAAAACGAAAAACGGGTGTGGGAGCTCATCAGTGGTAGATCATCAGCGCTCTGTTGGCAAGACGTTAGAAGACTTCAGCCAGGAGTCAATCAACGGCGAAGAGAATATTCGAGTTGATCTCCCTGATGATGATCTCACACACTTCTTGGACGGGAAAAGAGATGCAATCAAGTTTCCACATGCCAGTGCAAAAAGGCGTTGGGAACAGCTGGACGAAGCCTTGTCAAAAGAGTTGGATAACAACCTGAAGCAGATAACCTTGGATAAAAAGCTGGAAATCTTCGGCGACATAATATATCTTCACTATCGCAAAGAGTTTGGAGTCAGGGAGGCACTGGAAAGTAACCCACCAATTTGTTGTCAACATAAGGATTACTTTCACAATTGCTTCCAACTGGCAGAAAATAGGAGTGAATTTGAAAGCTGCAGCCAAGGTGAAGTGGGTTCAATTCTCTGCACTAGACAACCGGAAGCTGACACTTGGGAGTCATGACCCAAGCCGCCCCCCCCCCCCCCCGATTGTAAATGAGATTAAGGAGCCGAAACGCTTGATCTACGGGGGGACACTTCTGATGATCAGATTGCCTCCTGTTGTATCGCTCTGTATAGAGTTTCCTATAATCATATACATATAGAAGAGGTATTAAGAATAGACAGACCTAGGGAAATGCATAATATAGTCAAACAGTATTTAACAAGAACAAACGTTAATATATATATATATATTTTTTTTTTTTCGTACGCCCGCTAATACTCGAGGCGAAATCTCAGGTTATTATTTATTTTTTTTAATGTCTAACTTGACATTGATTTTTACGTGAGTATCCTATTTTCTTGTACAGAGACAAGTGTCCCTCGCCATTCAGGCATATACTCGCCGTTTTCCGGAGGTACCCATTAGAGCTGGGTCGGCTCAGGAGCCGCCAGTCCCTGGTCGAAGACACTCCTTCAAATGTTCTCGCCAGGTTTAAATTTTTTATCCAGTCCAAATCCCGGTCGACGAAAAATCCCCAAATGCCGTCGCCCGGGTTTGATCCTGAATCACCCGGTCGCCAGAGCGGTGTTGTAACCACTACGCTAGCGCGGCTCCCTAATATATAGTAATTGAGGAGGTGAAGGTCTGATGCTGGTCTTACAATACATATGACTTTTGACAGATAAAAGTCAATTAAATATCTATTAAAGTCAGTTATATAACTGGAACCACCAGGCCTTTACACCTCTCCCCCTTAATATTATTCTTGTTTGGATTTCTGCTTGATTTTGTTCGATTTTTGTTTGTTTGGGTTTTGTTTTAGCATACAAGCATAATTGGTAACTGTGATTTGCCCTATTCACAACGATTTGACAAGTGTGATGACATTTCCCATATCGCCAGTTGCTCATATTATTTGGAATTGAAAACAATATATATCCTAATTACAACCCATCAGAGGTTGAACGAGATATTTTTTCATCATGAAGTTTTAAAAAAAAATCTCTTTCCCCTCTCCCTCTTTTTTTTTAGAACTTGTAGAGTAATAATCGTACTAAAAGAACAACCAAGCGTCCACTGATCTTACCTTGAAGTGAGACAAAAACTGATCGACCATATCTTCTGTAGGAATTCCATTTTCTGGGAGGCAGATTCTGTCATGTCTAAATTTTAAATGAAATTTAAAAATAAGGTAAAGGTAGTCCCATAGCAGATACTGTCGTAGGGGAGTGAAGTGTTAGAGATTTAACTATACTAGGTCCAGCTTATAAAGGGTTGGGGTGGCCTGCATTAAAAACACAAACACATTAAAATGTGTTGAAAACTACAAGCATAGTGTTAGATACCTAAATCAACCACTAATACATCCACCCTGTACAAATTAAACTGATATTTAAAGTTATGAAGGTTGGGTATTTTTATGGTTATACAGCATTGCCCCGTACCTTATGGGCTCTATACTGTACAGACTGGTTTTAGACGGAACAGTGGAACAAGAGAGGCAATATTTTGCCTAAGAATATTAGCAGAAAAATATACAGAGGTCCAAAAAAGTATGTACATGTGCTTCATTGACTATAAGAAGGCTTTTGACAGAGTCCATTATGAGAAAATAATTGAATGCCTCGAAGACATAGGTATTGATGGAAAAGATATAAGAATACTCAGTAACCTTTATTGGGAGCAAACTGCCACAGTAAGATCTGGAAGGAATTATTCACCATACATAGACACAAAAAGAGGTGTCAGACAAGGTTATGTGCTGTCCCCCTGCCTATTTAATCTATACACCGAAAAAATTTACAGATACAGGAAATACCAGGACTGAACATCAGTGGAAGGTCAATAAACAACCTTAGATATGCAGATGATACCGTGCTGTTAGCTGAAAGCGAACAGGAGTTACAAGAACTAGTGAAGCAAGTGAACAGTATAAGTCAGGAATATGGACTCGACTTTAATATTGAAACAAAACCTATGATAATTAGCAAAACAGACGATAAACCCACATTAAAGATAAGCGTAAATAGGAAAATCCGGGAACAAGTCATGAGCTACGTATATCTTGGTTATATAATAACAGAAGATGGCAGATGTGAAACAGAAATCAAGAAGAGAATAGGAATGGCCAAAGCTACATTCAACAACATGAAACATATGCTGACATCTAAACAGTTATCTCACAAATTAAAACTGAGAATCATAAAGTGTTATATATATTCTGCATTTCTGTATGGTGCAGAAACATGGACGACGAATAAGCATTTGGAAGAAAGAATTGATGCTCTTGAAATGTGGATATATAGAAGAATGGGGCGTATCTCATGGAAAGAGAAGAAAACAAATAAGGAGGTCCTAGAAAATCTAGGTATGAAAAGAGAACTAATGAGGGAGATCAAAGTTCGGCAGCTAAAATACTTTGGCCACATAAAAAGGCATAACACCTTGCAGAAGACCATAATAGAAGGGAGAGGTGAAGGCAAACGTGCAAGGCGAAGACAGCGCTATAAGTGGGAAGATAACATCAAGAGATGGACAGGAAAGAGTCTATCAGAGTGCACCACCAAGACAAGAGACAGAAGACGTTGGAGATCCATTACAGCCAACCTTCGTTGTGGAGATGGCAGCTGATGATGATGACTGTTGTCGCGAAATTGGTTTCAAGTCATTGCAAACGGGTTCAGTTAGATTTATAAACCCGTCAACGATCGATTGACCGCTTTCAAAATGGCGGCGTATCAGCGAAATGTGTATCAGACAGGAAATCGCCAAGGATAAATAAAAGCATAAGGGAATCAGTATGAAAAGGATTTTACATTTCAGTACAGGGAAGGATTGTGTATAACTGCATATAAGAAGGAACGGTAGGAAGTTCTCATTTACGGAGATATATGCGTATTTCGGCTGCCCACAGTTATGCTAAAAGCGTGTAACCCACTTCTGTTCTAAATATTAAAATCAACAAATAACAGTTTGGGAATTTACATGGATAGGAAGATAGAGTTTTATCAGCTGTATAAAACAAGATAAGATGGAACAATATGGATATTATATATGCCGAGAATGAGAAAGGCAAAATTTCAGTCGACGCACAGATTGGCTGAAATCGATGTTCGGGAAAGATTTTTTTTGGCCTAGTTCTAGCTGTGACGTCAGTACCCTCCTATACGTCCGCACTAAGCGTATATAAACGTATCGGTAAAAACTGGAGAGATACACAACGAAAGAGGTTTGAGACAGACTGGAGGCAGAGTTTCGCCACTACCCATGAATTGTGAGCGGATCGCCAGAAACATTGTTCAGTCCAGTATCTGAAGTCTGAGGGTAAGCGAAATTATGATAACTACCGTGTACAATATTTGTTATTTCAGGTTCATACAGAATTCACAAAATATGCCTGTATAATATTCATTGATATAATGTATTGTTATTTTAATATGATTTATTCATGTGCATTGTGGATGATTGTTGCTTGTACAAAAATTAATCACAAATAGCCCCACAGCCTAATGAAGATATATTTATCAGATTGCTTTATCGCTTACGAAGATAAAGGCAGTCCCATGGCAGAGATTGTCATAGGGAAATGAAGTGTTAGAAACTTCATCATGGAAGATCCCCGTTTACGAGGTTAAGGTGACTAGTCCCCTTCCTCGCTGCCTTTGCCTTCCCTAGTTCGAGCGCACAACTTTGTACCCATTTACAGCTGGTAAAATGGAGTGTTCCACAGCCAGGTTTCAATTCCAAAACTATGTAATTGTACTACCGAAGAAAGCAACTTGATCGCTTGGTCACTCTCTTTATTTATGTATTTTTTGTAGATGCTAAGAATAGCATCAGTATTTGAATTTGTACTTGATATGATTTGGAAGGATCAAGCATCAGTAAAGGATGTATAGGAGCGGAATAAACCAGATGATGTTTATTACTGATATGTTAATATTAATTCTATATCATTGAATTGATGTTACTTGCTATGACTGTATAACTTTGACACCTGATGACTGACTTGTCTGACTTATGTGCTAGTCAGTTACACTTAATTGAAATGTTAATATTAATGCTATATCACTGAAATGATGTCCTTACTTACTATGATTGTATAATTGTGACATCTGATGACTGACTGGTCTGACATCTGTGCTAGTCAGCTACAAGTCTAGCCAGATACTAGCCAAGGCTGATATGTTGCAGGTTCCATGAAATAACTCAAACCAGACTGTCCAGTATCAGAAGCCTGTGTCGTTCATCAGAGGCAATCCCACAAAAGTGCAGGACCCCAAAGAGTGAACTTCAACTGGTCATTGGCATCCCTACTGTTGGGCCTACCAAGTCTGATATCAGCAAAGGACAGTTCAGTGTCAGCAGTATCAAGTTGAACAGATAAGTGTCACTTAGGACACTGACTACCACAATATATGAAACACAGTAAATAGTCAAGTGATGACATTTATCAGAGGACTAAGAACAGTGATTTCATATTTAAAATGAATGCAGTGTAAATAGACAATAATAGGAATTGTGTGACTTAATTTTATATATATATATATATATATATATTTCAATGCTCTTTTCCAACTAGCAGAAATAGAATATTAGTGTAATTATTAAACTATTTTAACTGTACCTGAGGATTTATTCACTTCTTCCATTTGTGGTTTCAGTGAATGTACATTTTACTTATCCCCTAGAATATAAGTAATCATAAGATAGTCACAGGGAGGAGACACCTTAAATCCTGGTACTACTTCTTACCAACTGGGCCAGGGTTTTCACAGTCTGACTATTTTTATGATAACAATACACCAGTGCTTATTTCTAAGACTGGGGTATTACTTGTAAGGTCAGAACTCTTTACTGGCATACTCTTACATAAATAAATAATTTTAAATAACCTCCCGCTACAGTGGGGGCTCGTCCGGGATATATCTTTGATATTCCTGAGCCATCTTTCTATTTCTGCTGTGTAGGAAATTTGCTTTTTTGTAAATTTTTTTGGAAAGAGTAACATAGTAGGAAATAATTATATTTTTAGGAGTACCATTGAGTACAGATAAAGAAAGCTGTTTCATATATGGTGAAGTCAGTTTAATTAACTTTAATTTTAACTAAGTTAATTATATTGTAGTAAATTAGTTTGAGTAAGATCACTTGCCCTACTAGACTACAGATACATCATGGCTGACTTGGTCAAATTTAGGTCTGCTACACTGCAGGTGGGAAAAGATCTTGGCATGGATGGTGACGCTCTGATCCGGTATGCCACGACGGAATGTGAAAAGTACACCGAGAGAAAAGCCAAGAAATTAGAATTAGAAGCAGAGAGAGAAGCCAAGAAATTAGAAGCAGAGAGAGAAGCCAAGAAATTAGAATTAGAAGCAGAGAGAGAAGCCAAGAAATTAGAAGCGGAGAGAGAAGCCAAGAAAAAGAGAGAAGCCAAGAAATTAGAAGCTGAGAGAGAAGAAAGGAGGTTACAAGCAGAGAGAGACCATGAGCTGAAAATGAGACAGCTTGATCTTGAACTTCAGGCTGGGACTATCACCCATGGTAATAGCTCACCTCATTCTGCGAATAGCTCTTTTCAGAACACAGCAAATGGGGCCATGAACTTCCACCTAGATCCATTTGTTGAAAAGGAGGACGCAATTGAGTCGTACCTGGATAGGTATGAAAGGCTAGCCTCTACATATGGACTGGAAAAGGAAAAATGGAGTCTAAAGTTATCTCAGGGATTGAGAGGTATTGCATATGATGTGTTTCTGAAACTCCCCAAAGAAGATCAGGAAAATTATGAAATACTAAAGCAAGCCTTACTGATCCGGTATGAAAAGAACTCTGAGGCATATAGGAAGAAATTTAGAACTTCTAAACCTCTACCTGGAGAAACATATAACCAGTTCTCAGCTAGGCTAGAAACGTATTTGTTGAAATGGAGTAGTTTAGGTAAGTATCAGAAAACCTACGAGGATCTGAAAGAAATGGTTATGTTAGAACAAGTGAAAGATTCCATGTCTCAAGAAATGAGGAAATTCCTTATGGAACAAGGAGCAGAGAGGCTGGAAGACATTTTGAAATGTGCAGAGAGATACCAAGCAGCTCAAGCTGAATTGGTAGGAACAAAAAGGAAGCAGGTAGAAGGATATAAGCCACCACCGCAGAATACCCAGTTTGACCAGAAGGATCATCCATACAGAAATAAGCCAAGATTTGATAATAAGGACAAGAACCCTCAGACTCAGGAAAAGAAACCCTACAAACAGGGAGATAAGTGGTGCAAAATTTGTAAGATGAGCAACCACAACACTGTAGATTGTAGAAGGAAAACCCCTCATCACGCTGCATGTTTAGCAACAGGGAATAGGACAGATATGATGGAACTGACAGGGAGTCAGAATAGCCTCCGTCATCCCCCTGTGAGTGAGCTCGTAACCGTGAACGGCAATCGAGTCATAAGCTTATATGATACCGGCCTGGATTTCGACTCAGTTGTGAGTTCAACCCTAGTGCACTCTGATCAAATTACCACCGAAACCGTGGAAATACAAGGGGCAACTAAGGGAACAGCAACCATGACACTTCCTATAGCTAGGATCAATGTGAAATCTCGCTACGTGGAAGGAGTGATAACAGCCGCAGTGATAGATGACCCTATATACCCGCTGATATTGGGGTGTAGGTATGTATTTTTGGGTGACCCAGTAAAACCTGTTGTCCTGGCAGCAGTCCAGACCAGGTCGAGCACCAAAAACGAGGAGGAAAATCCTAACAATACTCAGCCAGAGCAGATGAAACAGGCTCAATCAGAAGATGACACATTGAAGCCTTGTTTTGGCAAATTGCCAAAGGCCCATAACCCTCCAGAAAAAGGAGACTTGTATATGAAAAATGGACTACTGTATAGAAAAGCTGGTACAGGACCTCAAGGACATGGACAGCTGGTAGTACCAAAGTCATACAGGGATAAAGTTATGGAGCTCGCACATGCTATTCCATTTAGTGGACACATGGGAATTAATGCCACAAGTGGGAGCCGCGCTAGCGTAGTGGTTACAACACCGCTCTGGCGACCGGGTGATACAGGATCAAACCCGGGCGACGGCATTTGGGGATTTTTCGTCGACCGGGATTTGGACTGGATTAACTCGAGACCTGGCGAGGACATTTGAAGGAGTGTCGTCGGCCAGGGACTGGCGGCTCCTGAGCCAACCCAGCTGCAATGGGTACCTCCGAAATCGGCGAGTATTTGCCTGAATGGCGAGGGACACCTGTCTCTGTACAAGAAATAAAGGGATACTCACGTAAAATCAATGTCAGGTTAGACATAAAAATAATAACCTGAGATTTCGCCTCGAGTATTAGCGGGCGAACGCAAAAAAAAAAAAAAAAAAAAAAAAAAAAATGCCACAAGTCAACGGATAGCTTGTCACTATTACTGGCCAGGGATCACGGAAGATATCAAACGATATGTGAAATCTTGTCCAGAGTGTCAACGTGTAGCCCCCAAGCATGGGACGGCACCAGCAACTCTAGGAGAAATGCCAATCATGGGTACTCCATTCGAGAGAGTTGCAGTGGATATTGTTGGACCGCTCACTAGGACTAAGAGAAGGAATAGTTATATCTTAACTCTAGTTGATACATGCTCTATGTGGGGAGAGGCCGTAGCCATGACATCTATAGATTCTAAGCATGTGGCAGAGGCATTGTTGACCATATTCACCCGGTTAGGCTTCCCACATCAAATATTGACGGACAATGGTTCCCAGTTCAAGGGAAAGCTAACCCAAGAAGTGTTCAGGATTTTTCAAGCCAGACATTATCATTGCTCTCCTTATCACCCACAAGGAAATGGTCAAGTCGAGCGGTTCAATGGTACGCTCATTTCTATTCTCAGGAAGCTGGCAAGTGAAAAACCTGAAACATGGGATGTATACTTACCCGCTGCATTATTCGCATACCGGGAAGTCCCACACAATTCCACAGGAATGGCACCGGCCACATTGTTGTTTGGTCGGCCTATAAAAGGTCCACTGGAAGCATTACTGCGGACTTGGACAGATGAGAAGGCAGAGGAAAGTGTCACCTCATCAATTCAGTATGTAAATGAGTTGACCACTCGACTGAAAATGGGCTGGAAATTGGCTAATGACAATCTCGCAGAGCCAGAAAGAAACATACTGAATACTATAACAAGAAAGCAAAGGATAGGGAACTTGCTGTTGGAGAAAAAAGTGCTTCTTCTATTGCCCAGCAGTAACAACAAACTGCAGATTGGTTGGCAGGGTCCATATAACGTGCTAGAGAAAATATCGAGGACTAATTACAAAATTGACAAGAAGGGCAAGGAAAGGGTGTACCATGTTAATCTGTTAAAGAAATATTATGACAGGACATCAACGGAGGTAGCTCATATGATGACTCTGGCCATCGCAACCGAAATGAAGCATGAACCACTTACCTCAATAGAGTATCCATTAAGACCGACTGAGACATATGAACAAGTCAAAATTAGTACTCAGTTAACTCAGGAACAGAGGGAGCAAGTTAAAGAGGTTTTTAAAACACATGTAGATGTGTTAACTGATAAACCAGGATGCACCAACTTATTGACATATGATATGAAGGTCATCGATCCAACACCTATCTGCATGAAGACCTACCCTATACCATATGCCAAGGCACAGGCATTGAAGGAGGAAATTGATTATTTGTTGCAAGAACAAATCATCTCCAAGTCAGAATCACCTTACAGTTCAAGTGTTGTACTGTTGAGAAAACCAAGTGGAGAACACCGACTCTGTATCGATTACCGGAAATTAAATGCGATCACTGAAACCCAAGCTGATCCATTACCGGATACCAATCAGCTGTTCTCGACGCTAAGTACTGCGAAATATTTCTCTAAGGTCGATTTAAGTAAGGGATATTACCAGATTCCTGTCAAACCGAGATCCGACACATGCTGGCTTTTAGCACTTCGGATGGTCACTACGAATTTAATGTACTACCATTCGGGTTGAAAAACGCACCAAGCGTATTTTCAAGGATGATGAAGAAATTGCTGGAACCCTTGAACAACTCTAACATCACCAACTTTATGGATGACATTCTCATAGCCACGGAAACATTTGAGGATCACCTACATTCTCTATCAATGTTACTGGGTAGACTCAGAGAGGCAGGTTTGACTGCTCGTCCAACAAAGTGTGTAATCGGATGTCAGGAATTAGAATTTTTGGGACATACAATTTGTCATGGAAACATGTCTCCTGATCCCAAAAATATAGAAAAGTTAAGGAATGCACCTAGACCACAGACAAAAAAGGATGTGAGGTCGTTCGTATCCTTAGGAGGATTCTATCAAAAGTACATCAAAGACTTCAACACCTTATGCGCACCTTTGACGGATCTGACAAAGAAAGGGAAGCCGGACACAATAAAGTGGACTGCAGAGTGTGAGCATGCATATTCAGAGTTGAAACATAAACTCACTAGTAGGCCTATTCTGAAGTTACCAGATCTGACGCAAGAGTTTATAGTACGGACTGATGCAAGCAATGTAGGAATTGGGGCCGCGCTTTTGCAAAAATCTCAGACCCAGAATGAGGAACTGTTTCCTGTTGCTTATGCCAGCCGCAAGTTGAACGCGACAGAAAAGAATTACTCTACTATAGAGAGGGAATGTTTAGCATTGGTGTGGGCCATCAATAAGTTTCAACCCTATTTGTATGGCAAGCCATTTGTGGTCCAGTGCGATCATCAACCCCTGTCATTTTTGGCCTCATCACGTCATGCAAATACTCGCTTACTAAGATGGTCATTATTGATTCAGCCATATTCCTTCACTATTGAATATATTCCGGGAAAACAGAATGTGGGCGCAGATTTTCTAAGTCGCCATCCCACAGAGCTTGAGGAGGATAGAAGGAAGGAAACTAACCTCGGAATGGTCGATTTGCAATTGTCTTGTACCCAATAGTTAAGCTAGATATCATCCAGCTTAAAATATGGGGGAGCTATGTCGCGAAATTGGTTTCAAGTCATTGCAAACGGGTTCAGTTAGATTTATAAACCCGTCAACGATCGATTGACCGCTTTCAAAATGGCGGCGTATCAGCGAAATGTGTATCAGACAGGAAATCGCCAAGGATAAATAAAAGCATAAGGGAATCAGTATGAAAAGGATTTTACATTTCAGTACAGGGAAGGATTGTGTATAACTGCATATAAGAAGGAACGGTAGGAAGTTCTCATTTACGGAGATATATGCGTATTTCGGCTGCCCACAGTTACGCTAAAAGCGTGTAACCCACTTCTGTTCTAAATATTAAAATCAACAAATAACAGTTTGGGAATTTACATGGATAGGAAGATAGAGTTTTATCAGCTGTATAAAACAAGATAAGATGGAACAATATGGATATTATATATGCCGAGAATGAGAAAGGCAAAATTTCAGTCGACGCACAGATTGGCTGAAATCGATGTTCGGGAAAGATTTTTTTTGGCCTAGTTCTAGCTGTGACGTCAGTACCCTCCTATACGTCCGCACTAAGCGTGTATAAACGTATCGGTAAAAACTGGAGAGATACACAACGAAAGAGGTTTGAGACAGACTGGAGGCAGAGTTTCGCCACTACCCATGAATTGTGAGCGGATCGCCAGAAACATTGTTCAGTCCAGTATCTGAAGTCTGAGGGTAAGCGAAATTATGATAACTACCGTGTACAATATTTGTTATTTCAGGTTCATACAGAATTCACAAAATATGCCTGTATAATATTCATTGATATAACGTATTATTAGTTTAATATGATTTATTCATGTGCATTGTGGATGATTGTTGCTTGTACAAAAATTAATCACAAATAGCCCCACAGCCTAATGAAGATATATTTATCAGATTGCTTTATCGCTTACGAAGATAAAGGCAGTCCCATGGCAGAGATTGTCATAGGGAAATGAAGTGTTAGAAACTTCATCATGGAAGATCCCCGTTTACGAGGTTAAGGTGACTAGTCCCCTTCCTCGCTGCCTTTGCCTTCCCTAGTTCGAGCGCACAACTTTGTACCCATTTACAGCTGGTAAAATGGAGTGTTCCACAGCCAGGTTTCAATTCCAAAACTATGTAATTGTACTACCGAAGAAAGCAACTTGATCGCTTGGTCACTCTCTTTATTTATGTATTAATTTTGTGTAGATGCTAAGGATAGCATCAGTAAAGGATGTATAGGAGCGGAATAAACCAGATGATGTTTATTACTGATATGTTAATATTAATTCTATATCATTGAATTGATGTTACTTGCTATGACTGTATAACTTTGACACCTGATGACTGACTTGTCTGACTTATGTGCTAGTCAGTTACACTTAATTGAAATGTTAATATTAATGCTATATCACTGAAATGATGTCCTTACTTACTATGATTGTATAACTGTGACATCTGATGACTGACTGGTCTGACATCTGTGCTAGTCAGCTATAAGTCTAGCCAGATACTAGCCAAGGCTGATATGTTGCAGGTTCCATGAAGTAACTCAAACCAGACTGTCCAGTATCAGAAGCCTGTGTCGTTCATCAGAGGCAATCCCACAAAAGTGCAGGACCCCAAAGAGTGAACTTCAACTGGTCATTGGCATCCCTACTGTTGGGCCTACCAAGTCTGATATCAGCAAAGGACAGTTCAGTGTCAGCAGTATCAAGTTGAACAGATAAGTGTCACTTAGGACACTGACTACCACAATATATGAAACACAGTAAATAGTCAAGTGATGACATTTATCAGAGGACTAAGAACAGTGATATATTTAAAATGAATGCAGTCTAATAGACACTAATAGGAATTGTGTGACTTAATTTTATATATATATATATATATATTTCAATGCTCTTTTCCAACTAGCAGAAATAGAATATTAGTGTAATTATTAAACTATTTTAACTGTACCTGAGGATTTATTCACTTCTTCCATTTGTGGTTTCAGTGAATGTACATTTTACTTATCCCCTAGAATATAAGTAATCATAAGATAGTCACAGGGAGGAGACACCTTAAATCCTGCTACTACTTCTTACCAACTGGGCCAGGGTTTTCACCGTCTGACTATTTTTATGATAACAATACACCAGTGCTTATTTCTAAGACTGGGGTATTACTTGTAAAGTCAGAACTCTTTACTGGCATACTCTTACATAAATAAATAATTTTAAATAACCTCCCGCTACAACTGTACAGGGTTACTTCCTATGAATAACTTTTTATTTCTGTACTCACATCAAACTAATTTACACGAAACAAAAGCCAAAAAAATAATGCAGTGAACTGCGATTTTATTAAATAAAATGCTATAACAGGAACATTTTACAACTCAACATGAGATTCGGTCTGTTTAACACATAACTTCACCACGTGCAGCAGTTTTTGCTGTCTCTTGTAAGGTCCGTTTATTGGTTATTTACATTTTTTTTAAAGTTTATTTGGATCTGGGGAAAAAAAAGGGACAATACTTATTTGTCAAATGGCAGTCATTGTTCCTTGTTTTGACCTTTGTTTCATGTATATCAAGAAATTAACAGCCGCATTCGTAAAACTGCAGCCACCTTTGCCCGCATCACAACGCGTGTTTCGGGAAACTTCAAACTCACAACGAAGATCAAAGCTGCGGTATATAACGCCTGCGTCACCAGCACACGTCTATATGGCAGCGACATTGGCAACCTATGCTAAGTGCCGTAGATTTTTTGATAGGGGAATTAAGACTAGGGTTGGTCCCTTCTGAATAGATTAGAATAAGTGATAGTCACAGTGAGAGATAATAATAGAAATAGATTTCCACGAGTGAGATGGTAGGAATAATAGAGGCTGACACTGAAATCGAGCAATATTCTCTCTCTCAGCCTATCTTCTACAACAGATTTAGAGGAGTCAGACAGTCAATCATAATATATATATATATATATATATATATATATATATATATATATATATATATATATATATATATATATATATATATATATATATATAATTCTCCACTCACATACACACACATATGACGACAGTTAGACGCACACACGTGGGAAAACTATAACAATGATTATATAGATATTTTGGAACGAGCTGACCGACACGCTGATTAAGTACAAGAGAATTTTAATTATCAGAAAATTTCATCACAACACATAAAATTACATCAAAGCATATACAAATAGTCATAGAATCAATGAATTGCTGCAAGTATAATAGACCTATTGGTATGATCTTTTCCCTCGATGTATAGCCCAAGTCCCGTTAGAAGAAAAGTGATAGCCCCAAAGAGTCGCAGAAACATATGATTTAGTCTAAGATTTCCCTTTAAAGGTTTGAACAGACTTGGATACTCTGATCTATTCTAAGGAAGAATATTGTTAGCAACAAAACAAAACTTGCATAAAGAAATTTAAGACAGCAAAATGTGTGCCAAAATACAACAATAAAAGAATCACTCAGTCCTGCATTCACTCTATTCAGTCAGCCGTGATCACGTGCTTTCATTCATACTTACAGCTTTGGTAGCAACTTCTGGAAACACAATCTTTAGGACATGCACATACAGACTCTCCAATGCTAGTCTTGGCCAAGAGAACCCCAGTTCCAAAAAAACGGGTTGAATTCACTGCTTCAGGGAAACGTTTTCTTGGTTATTCTTATTTTGGATGTCTGTTTAAGTCACATTAAAATTGTCCAGGCACGAACGTTAACAGCGAGCACAGTGTCAATAGCTTAGGTTTCTAGAAATGAGGAATGTCAGGTCGGTGCCTTATCTCAGTATAGGACTTTATTTGGTCACACCACCACTGGTCAAAACTACGTCGGAATGTTACTGATAGTGACATTTACTTGCCACAAGAGCTGAAAATGTACTTGAGAGTGTGTGAAGAAATATGATCTGGCTCAAAGGCACAGTATAAGCATTTAGTCCTTAAAAAACGTTAGTGAGAGTTGTACTCTGTCTATTTATGGAGACACACGCCCTGTCAGACAGGTGTTAACTTGTAAACCCCCGTGGTTAAAGGTAAAATGTTTCCTCTCTCAATTGTACTCAACGCTGGCAAAGTTGGGTTACCCCAGTTTCACAGAATAAAGAAAACAACATATACAATACTTATACATACTATGTACTCGGTTATAACTTACATTATAAACTGCAAGCGGAGAGATTGGCTTATCGTTTAAAACTCCCGTGAAATAAAATCAGTCATCATGAATTAGAAATACATACGTATCTCGTCAGTACTCAATGATGAATCAATGCAGTTATAAGTTAGTTTTAAAAAATATTCTCGACTGAGTATTTAGCAGTTAAATTAAATTTATTTACAGCTGCATGAGTTTAAGCTAGAAATTATAATTTATTCTGCATTCCACTGAAACACGTCACCTAGAGAATATAACAGACTTATAAATTCTTTCTTCTGCACATAATCTAACTAGTAAAATGAAATAGGCGATTAATCACTTAAATCACTCACAAAATACTAGATATCTAATATATTTACCTCCACACAGAACTACAGACTAACACCATGAACTAGAATCATTCAATATATGGGTAGTCCAGAACTCGGCAAAATTGCCGAGCAACTAGAACTTCGCAATACACAAGATCTTCCTTCTAGCCCTAGCGATCTGTCTACTGCAAATTTTGGAGGACTCAATGAAATCAAGTTTCAAACTCTGGTTAATATCTTAAACAGACAAAGGATGCGCGCTATTTCCAAAACCCCCTGTCTCCCCCTCTCCTCTTTCTCTCTCCCTCTCTTATCACTTCCCATTAACTAAGACGTTACCCATAACTGCCAAACGTGCGTCTTCACACCTCACGCCCAGGACTGACCGTAGAGCGCCCGTGTCAGATGAAAATGCTAGACGATATGTCTCATTTCTGAGCTATGCAGATGGCAGTTTCCACACCTCTCCGAGAAACTCTTAACCAAGAGCGCCGTGTCATGAGAAAAGTGTAGACAAATGTCTGCTATCATGTCTGACGAAATGAATTCTAACACTATATCGTCTCGTGCAGGGACTGACATCTTATGTAATTAATGCGTTCTAGTATGAGAAAAAGAAACGGTAAAGTCAGAATGGGAAAGTAAATTTTTTCGCAAATGAATGAATGCGAAAAAACAGGAAAAGGATAAAAGAGCGATAATAAAGTAGAGGACACGGGTAGAAAAGAAAAGTATATAGTAAATGTATTGATCATAAATCCCTATGCGACAGAACGTCCCCCCTTTAAGATATGGAAGCACTCCATGTCTACGTTATGGAAATAAATTTCCTATATCCGTAGCTTCAGGGTGTCTGTCCTCTTCCCTCTCATCTCCCCCCTCCGTCACCCTCCAATTCCTACTCAAGTCCCCTCCACCATTCTTCCTTCTCTGGAATGTCTTCCGTGCACGCTTTAAAGAGCGTCGCCGCTTTTGACATTTTTGAAAGACTTCGTGTGTGTGCAGTGGAATTTCCCTGCCACTATCGTCATCTTCGTCAATTTTGGCGATCGTCAGGAGATGTTCGGAGGTCGGCACCGGTCTTTCCAAGTATCTCTTTAACAGATTTAAATGGAAAACCTTCTCCTTTCCTTCAATAGAGATCTTGTAGTTAGCCTTAGAAATCTTTTTCAGGATGGTAAACGGCCCTTGCCATCCGATCCGCAGCTTGTTGTTCCCGGTGGGGAGTAACACCAAAACTTTCTCTCCTGCTTGCAGTTCTCTTTCTTTCGCGACTTTCCTGTATCGGTTAGCGTGCTTTGTGCGTGCTCGCTTAAAGTTAGTCGTTGCTAGGTCCCATCCTAGTTTCAACCTTTCTTTTAAAACCGACACATATTTACTTGCTGAGACAACTGCCTCATCCGCCTTCTCTTCTGTCAGAGACTGAAGTAAGGCTTCAAGCGGCCCCTTAATAGGTCTGCCGAATAAAAGCGTTGCTGGCGGAAATCCTGTGGAAGTATGAGGAGATTCTCTGTAGCTAAATAAAGCTGCAGGAATACAAAGATCCCAATCTTCAGGTTTCACCTGTGCCAGTTTACTTAACATCATGTTGAGGTTTCCATTAACACGTTCCACGAGCTCATTTCCGGCCGGAGTATAAGGCTTTATGTAGATGTGTTGGGTCCTCAAAATCTTCACGATCTCATCCATCAACAGGTTCCGGTATGGAGATCCGTTATCCGTCAACACTTGCTGAGGGAATCCCAACCGAGTGAAAATCTGCACTAGGGCTTCTGCGACATGCTTGGCATCTGCGCATGTTAGCGGGATAGCTTCTGCCCATAAAGTGCATGTGTCGACTAGGGTCAGGATAAACCTGTTCCTTCTTTTAGTCCTTTCTAAGGGTCCTAAAATGTCGATCACAACCAGTTCAAATGGTGTTCCCATTATTGGCATTTCACCCATGTGGACTGGAGGTGTCCGTTGCTTGGGTGGTACACGTTAGCACTGGGCACAGGATTTGACATACCTGATAATATCAGTATTTACTCCTGGCCACCAATAATGAGTAGTTATCCGTTGGTTTGTGGCGTTCTGTCCCATATGTCCGCTGAAGGGAAGAGAGTGCCCCATTTCTAGGATTTGGCTTCTGTACTGTTTCGGTACTAGGAGCTGATTGTAACCTTGGTCAGGCTTGCCCGTTCTGCGATAAAGTACGCCATCCTTAGAAAAAAATGAAGCATCCGATGTGGTCGCCGTGCTTCTGATCATATGTCCCGTGCGCACTTGTTTTTTTCTGTATGTAGAACTTGGATTTTTCAGGAGGGGGGTTTTGAGGTCCAGTTTCTCTGTGGTTATTCTGGTTAGAAGCATGAGAAGATTGGTCTAGATTATTCTTTCGAAAATGCTCTTCTGTCGGTTTACGTTTTGTGGCCGGCAGTTCGGCCAGCGCTTTTTGATAACGCTCAGACTTTTGCAAGATGTCTTCAAGCTTTTCTGCACCTTGCTCAGCTCAAAATCTTCGCGTGTCCGCAGACAAAGTGTTCTTTTTTTTGTTCTGTTATAACAAATTCCTCAAGACCTTCATAGGTAGAGGGGAGCTGCGAGAGCTCTAGGCACTTTGTCAGATATCCCTTTAGACGAGAAGAGAACTGCTGAAAAGTTTCAGAGCTCTCCTTCCTGCTGTTGCGAAACAGTTGCAAAAATTTGCGCGCGTTCATTTCAAAGCGCTCCAGTAACGCTTTCTTCAACATGTCATAGTTGTCTTGTTGGCTGCTTTCCAGTTTTGCATACACATCGTAAGCAGAACTTTTTAAAGCCTGGGAAAGCTTCATATTCTAACGCGACCTCTCTAAGCCGTACAGAGTTGCAATTTTCTCAAATTTTTCTAGATACGTGTCAATCTTCTCATTAGGACAAGGGAAAGATTTTAGATCCTCATCCATCTTCTTCTGCTCTAATTTACGGTCTTCCACTGCTTTCCTCTCCGCTGCTTCTTCTTTCCTCCTTAGTTCTTCTTCTTTCTTAATCACCTAAATCACTCACAAAATACTAGATATCTAATATATTTACCTCCACACAGAACTACAGACTAACACCATGAACTAGAATCATTCAATATATGGGTAGTCCAGAACTCGGCAAAATTGTCGAGCAACTAGAACTTCGCAATGCACAAGATCTTCCTTCTAGCCCTAGCGATCTGTCTACTGCAAATTTTGGAGGACTCAATGAAATCAAATTTCAAACTCTGGTTAATATCTTAAACAGACAAAGGATGCGCGCTATTTCCAAAACCTCCTGTCTCCCCCTCTCCTCTTTCTCTCTCCCTCTCTTAACACTTCCCATTAACTAAGACGTTACCCATAACTGCCAAACGTGCGTCTTCACACCTCACGCCCAGGACTGACCGTAGAGCGCCCGTGTCAGATGAAAATGCTAGACGATATGTCTCATTTCTGAGCTATGCAGATGGCAGTTTCCACACCTCTCCGAGAAACTCTTAACCAAGAGCGCCGTGTCATGACAAAAGTGTAGACAAATGTCTGCTATCATGTCTGACGAAATGAATTCTAACACTATATCGTCTCGTGCAGGGACTGACATCTTATGTAATTAATGCGTTCTAGTATGAGAAAAAGAAACGGTAAAGTCAGAATGGGAAAGTAAATTTTCTCGCAAACGAACGAATGCGAAAAAACAGGAAAAGGATAAAAGAGCGATAATAAAGTAGAGGACACGGGTAGAAAAGAAAAGAATATAGTAAATTTATTGATCATAAATCTCTATGCGACACTAAGCCAGAAAGAAGGCTCAAGACCTTCCATCTACGGTGTTTATGCCACATCCTCGGTGTTTCGTAGAAAAACTAAATGACAAATCATGTCCGCCGCATGGAAGATGGTCGCATACCGAAAGTTATCTTCCACGAACAACTAGCAGATGGCAAAAGAACAGTTGGGCGACCGCAGCTGAGATTCAAAGATGTGTGCAAGAGAGACATGAGGGCTTACTTACTTAGTCGTTCCCCTTCTACCGTGAGGTGTAGAGGTTACTGGAGGGCACTGGACATAAATCCAGCAACCTTTGAAGATGAAGTTGCCGATCGCACCAAGTTGCGATGCTATCTACGGCGCCACCTCAGATTGGGCAAAAAGAAGTTATTATTATTATTATTACATGTATAACCAATGGATATAAGTGAGGATATAAACATTTCTTCCTCTTCCTCGCTCGCCCTCCGACATCCACATTAATGACTCTAATAAAGACAGTATTCTGCTCAAGGTTTCCTACATCTCCAAACAGCTTTTCATGGAGAAAGGTAGGTTGTTGTCATATGTTACTCCGTTCACTGCTGTATATTGGACAGGACTGCAGCAAATGTTCGGCTGTAATGGGCCCGATGCCACAGGTGCAGAGATCTGCTGTACCAATCCTGTACTTGTGGTATAGATGGTGTCTCAAACTGTTGTGCCTGTAGCTTGATGAAACACTTGCCTAACATTCTTCGTATAGTAAAATATATTCCAACCAAATCCACGCACCCTCTAGTGTGTGTGTCGCGCAGTTTTGCAAATGGTTCATAATGGCGTGTGAACAAATGGAGAGATTTGTCCATAGGAGTACGTAGACTTAGGTGAATTTAAAGAGAATGGATGGACGGAAGGACATGATATTAGTCTCCTTTGTAGAAGAAGAAGGCCAACTATATGTATGTAAAAGGAAAAGTTGCTACGTTATTTCGTTTTGGAGAAAATTGAAGGTAAGGGCGCCAGCATGTTAGAAGGTAGTGTGAAATTGGTTTTTCAGAAATCGCTACAATTCGTAGACACAACGAACTGTTGAAAACCATAGATGTAAAGGAAGCTAAGGATTGCTCCTGTAAAGGGATATATAGATGAAGATGGTAGATGCCGGGGTTGAGCAGAACGACTATGTTTTCTGGACCAACCTAACACAAACTTGCTCGAGTCTGCAAATATTCCACAGTCTGAACACTGTGACACAGAATTGCTCTCCGAAACGTCCGCTTCCCCTGTATAAAAAGGCAGGCAGCGGAAATTTCACACTTCACACACACAGAGCAGAAGCCAGATAAACGAAGGGAAGGAGACGCTCGTCAAGGCTACAATTTTACCATCTGTTGGCCGAGAAGTTCTTCATCACCAAACCGAGTCTATTCTGTGTTTTTCATCTATCCTAAGAGGGTATGTAAATTTATGAATAATAATTTGTTTTATTGCAGATTATTGTGTTAGAATTGTATCCGGATCAGGCCAGAGGACTGAACTAAATCTGAATTGTGGATGTATAAAGGAATTCGATGCTTACCGACGTTTAGCATAAATATCAGTAGGAGTTATATATTTGAAACTATTATACTGGAATAATGGACTTGACACTCCAGAATGTGAAAGGCGACGGTAACATCATAATCATTTATACATGTATTAAATTTTATTCATGAATTGTATTATTTTAGAAATGTTATGCAGATAGACACCTGTCTTGTCTCGCTATTCCTAATCAGAACTGATCCATGTATCATTCATATACATGCAAACATCTAAACACACTCATTCATGAACACATAGGCTTGTGGAACCTATGAACAAAGGCTAGCCACTTGTCACATATTGTTCTCAGGTTCACTCGTGTCATACTACATCAGAGATCTTGAATACTAGATCAATAAATGCATTCCTGGACCAACATAGGAGCATCAGATATTGTCATCAAGATTCACGCCTTAGACCCCATCAGTGTTTGGTGGTCTACTGCAAGACTTTCAGCTGACACTGCTGTGTATATTCCTATAGGAAAATCCCAACACTGAAATGTTAAGTAATCTATGTGGAAAATTCCATCAGCTATTGTGATGAGTCAAATCAAAGTGATTCAGAAGAAGAATTCTATCTGACAAGAATATAGTCCCATTATGGTTATGATGTCTTTCATTAACCACTACTGACGACTACACTTATAAAAACCTTTCGCGACAGTGCCCAGTACGTCATATAAATATTTTAAAATTAGGGTACGACTTTTTAATCACCCTGTAATGTTAATGAAGTCATTCATATAAGTCTATGTGATAGAAAGGTTAGGTGCCACTCTGTTAACCTAAAGAACTATGGATCGAAGTCACCCAGAGACGCTAATTGTTAAAAAGAAATAATTTTTACTCAAGGAACAAACAAACGAATATCCAGATACCACACGAAAGTAAATAAAATCAAAACGAAGGAAAAAAACCCCATAAAAAACATTAGATTCTTCCGAGTATAAGTTACAAATTAGAACAGCTTTTTAATGAAGACTTAAGGAAGTTCAGAGTCTGTAATTTGGATATCGCCAGATACAAACGATGTTTGCATGATAACTCCTTTCTGTCGATAATGGAAATGCCATGGGAAAAAAAGCCCACAATTTAATCAAGAGAGAGAGAGAGAGAGAGAGAGAGAGAGAGAGAGAGACACACAGAGACAGACAGACAGACAGACAGACAGACAGACAGACAGAGACAGAGAAAGAGAGGGAGAGAGAGGGGAAAGAGAGAGAGTGTACAGGTTTTGTCGGGAGCTAAATCCGAAACATGTCCATCCATGAGAAGAAGTCAGTGCCAACTATATCTATGATCACTGTTAGGAAACGCCCTTAAAATAAGTTGATATATTAACGGCCGAATATCCCTGTCTTTATTATTTATTATCTTTTTTTTTGGGGGGGGGAAGATAAATAGAGAAAGAGAGAGAGAGAGAGAGAGAGAGAGAGAGAGAGAGAGAGAGAGAGAGAGAGAGAGAGAGAGAGAGAGAGAGAGAGAGAGAGAGGGAGAGAGAGAGAGAGAGAGAGAGAGAGAGAGAGAGAGAGAGAGAGAGAGAGAGAGAGAGAGAGAGAGAGAGAGAGAGAGAGAGAGAGAGGGAGACGCCCAGCTCATGCTGCCCAGAACTGGTTTATGAGCAGATTAGTCACAAGAAAAAATAAAAGATGTTAATGGAACAGGCAAGGGACATAAAATGTTTTCTAATACAATAATGCTTCTCGTATATGTAGATAATGCTGAGGATAAGATCGGAGGAGAAGAAAAATCCACATCAGCATTTGAATGACCTCATCTATTTCGTCTTTTCCGTGCATATCTGTTTTTTTCTCCTCTTCTATCTTCTTCTGTCTATCATTCTTTGCCCTCCCGGTACATGTGATGGAAAGACATTTTTACCAAATCTCTGATTCCCTTCCGTTCTTAGACAGTTAACTCAATTTCTTCTCTTCTGCTTCCGGTTCCTAATATTTATGCCCTTATCCGTTTACTTTTTGGCCTTCCGTTCTTTCTTTTACTCTGGTTGGCTACAGCAGTGGTTCTGAACATGGGTCATGCCTATTACTAAGGGGCCACAGTAAGATGGTAAAGTACCTTTTTCCAGCTAACAGCGACTATTGGAAAAGGGGGGGGGGGGGGGGGGGGGGGGGCGGGGGGGACACAGAGATAAATGAGGCCATGAGCAAAAAAAGGTTGAGAACCCTTGGACTACAATATTCATTTAGTCCTCATTCGTTACCGCTTGGCTCAAGGTCTCTTCATGTCTTCCTCATCCCTTTCATTTCTGCCTCCAGTTCTCTTCTCCATGTGTTTTTCGATGTCCCTCAATATCTCTTAACCGGAGATTCCAGAGTAAGGATTGCCTTGTAAAGCTTTCAGCCAGTTTTCTCAAAGTGTGTCCTTTCCGTCGGCAGCGTCTTCTTTTAAACTTTTGTCCCACTGACACATTTCTGGTTGTTGTCAATAGTTCCATACTGGCGACCTTGTTATCAGTTCCTTACTGGCGACTTTGTCATCACTTTCATACTGGCGACCTTGTCATCACTTCCATACTGGCAACCTTGTTATCATTTCCATACTGGCGACCTTGTCAATAGTTCCAAATTGGCGACCGTGTCATCACTTCCATACTGGCGACCTTGTCAATAGTTCCATATTGTCGACCTTGTCATCACTTCCATACTGGCGACCTTGTCATCACTTCCATACTGGCGACCTTGTCAATAGTTCCATACTGGCGACCTTGTCAACAGTTCCATACTGGCGACCTTGTCATCAGTTCCATACTGGCGACCTTGTCATTAGCTCCATACTGGCAACCTTGTCATCACTTCCATACTGGCGACCTTGTCAATAGTTCCATTCTGGCAACCTTGTCATCAGCTCCATACTGGTGACCTTGTCATCACTTCCATACTGGTAACCTTGTCAATAGTTCCATACTGGCGACTTTGTCAATAGTTCCATACTGGCGATCTTGTCATCATTTCCATTCTGGCGACCTTGTCAATAGATCCATAATGGCGATCTTGTCATCACTTCCATACTGGCGACCTTTGAAAATAGTTCCATACTGGCGACCTTGTCATCACTTCCATACTGGCGACCTTGTCAATAGTTCCATACTGGCGACCTTGTCATCACTTCCATACTGGCGACCTTGTCAATAGTTCCACAAGAACCAGACAAAGGCCAGTGGAACTGATGACAAGAACCAGACAAATGCCATTGGAACTGATGACAAGAACCAGACAAAGGACAGTGGAACTGATGACAAGAACCAGACAAATGCCAGTGAAACTGATGACAAGAACCAGACAAATGCCAGTGGAACTGATGACAAGAACCAGACAAATGCCAGTGGAACTGATGACAAGAACCAGACAAAGGCCAGTGGAACTGATGACAAGAACCAGACAAAGGCCAGTGGAACTGATGACAAGAACCAGACAAAGGCCAGTAGAACAAGAGATAAGAAGACGTCGTTGGCGACACATACTTGTATGACCACATTGAGTAAAGATATTGATAGCATTACAAGACAGACCTTGTTATAGAACCCCCAGGATAAGAAATAATTGTGTGTGTATATATATATATATATATATATATATATATATATATATATATATATATATATATATATATATATATATATATATATATATATATATATATATATATATATATATATAGGGAGAGAGAGACCAAATAACAAATGGAGGAGAGTAGGGGAGAAGACATGAAAGGGATGTTAAATACATGGAAATACGTTGAATTGATGGTACAGGACTTTTCGTAAAATTTCGAGCACTTCACGTATTTTTTACTGGTTTCTTAAGAAAATTTTTTTTGCTTCGTCTTGGCGAGGCGCGTCCGGTTCAACATAGACACCTCGGTCCGTCGGTTATATTAGGGCGCATGTCCAAAGATAAAATAACTTCTGGTCTGGATTTTTCAATTACTCCTGTCGCCTTTGGAACATTTTCGAAACAATTTACCAAAACACGACAAGTCGAACGATTAACTTCTTAATCATACTATGGCGAACGTAAATAAATCATGTAAGAAACTCAATGGAAACGGAGAAGAGTGCATTAAAGCATTCACGTCCATTTAATTAGATGAAGCAGGAATCGTTTACACGTAACGACACAGCAGGATACATTAGTCAAATACAGAGCCCTAAAATGCAGTTATTCTCTTAATGGAGCCATTTGCCAGACGTGTGAGAGGAAAATGGATGCACGACATTAGGCCTATGGAAATTCTGAAGAAACAGAACCGTGCCGTATAAATTACACGGCTACATCAGTGCAGTGTATAAGACGCCATTTGACACGGCTACATCAGTGCAGTGTAAAAGACACCTTTTGACACGGCTACATCAGTGCAGTGTTTAAGACACCTTTTGATACAGTTTCATCAGTGCAGTGTAAAAGACACCCTTTGACACGGCTACATCAATGGAGTGTATAAGACACCTTTTGACACGGCTACATCAGTGCAGTGTATAAGACACCTTTTGACACGGCTACATCAGTGCAGTGTATAAGACACCTTTTGACACGGCTACATTAGTGGAGTGCATAAGACACCTTTTGACACGGCTACATCAGTGCAGTGTATAAGACACCTTTTGAGACAAATGTGAGAATAAAAAAATGCGCAATAAGGTTAATACAGTTCTATCATCATCATCATACTTTTCATTTGTACTCCTTACCACTACAGCTGGTCCCCTTGCACAATACAGTCACGTGACCTTACAGCATTTGTTTATGTGGCAATTTGTTTTACATGATGACGTTGCCAGTTCTATTCACAACCTTATATTTGTCGCCTTGTACGACATGCTTGGTGGCGCAGTAGTCCTATTATTTCTTCATGTCTTCAGAGACCCCCGGCAAACACACGGGGCACATATTATATATGCTTATGTGAATATGAAAATGTGTTTAAAATTATGTATGTACGTTGATTTATTTGCAGTTATTTTATATGTAATAACACGTGTAAAATACTTGTGGACCTCTACGTGTAAAACATATATACACACATAGGGAGCGACAGAGAGAGAGAGAGAGAGAGAGAGAGAGAGAGAGAGAGAGGGAAGAGAGAGAGAGAGAGAGGCAAATATACTTGTATCTGCTTATTTCTGTTTATTCTCTCTAACTTATTTCTTCATGTGTCTTTTGTTCCTAAGTCAACCCATTTTCCTCAACAACTGTAGGCACGCAACACTCCAGCCTCTCTAACAGTAACAGTCCACAAGACGCACGGACTCATACATAACTTTTACAAATGGCCAGCCGGATCATGTATTCAGTTACGAACCATCTTAAATTTAACCTGAGAGTTTGGTTTGAGAAGGCCTGCCTGGCGTAGACCTCCGCTGACAGGAGAATGTCCTCTTCAAACTCCACTTTCCTAATATGTGGCTCTTGCTGCAGCATCTTCAGGTTGTCATAGAAATAGAACACAAACTCCTCCTTTATGCTGGCAAGGGACACAATCTGAGAAGATAAGTTAGCAATACGGAGTAATCAGCGCTTGTTCAATAAATGTTCAGGTAATTTTTAAAGCAACTGTCATGACACATGTAATTGAGTTTCCAACCGCTACATCCACGTTTGTTTTTGTTTGAAATAACAGACTCGATGCTGGTATTCATTTAAAAAACAAAACAACTTAATACCAGTGATTCTCAACCTAAGGGAAACATACAGAACGATTAAAACAACTACTAAAAAAGGAACAGACTTCCATAAATGGATGTTTGCATAAAATGTGATTGAAGTGGTAAGACAAAATCACCAATGTGGAACTGATGACAAGAACCAAAAGAAGGCACGTTTAATGCATGGGGCGCACACAGAGGAAACTTGCATTTTGCCCAGCAGTATGTGTTCTGGAATCTCTAGAGTATGAGACGTAGAGGGACACCAAATAACACATGAAGAAGAGAAGTGGAGACAGACATGAAGGTGATGAAGAAGACACGGACAGACTTTGAGATGATGGCACGTGACAGGAAGACTTGGAATAATTTTGTTGAAGACCTATACTCCTTGGGGAGCAGAAGGGTGATAATGATGATCATGATGATGATAATGATGATGATTATGATAATGATGATGATAATGATGATGATAATTGTGAGTGCAGTGAGGTCGATTCTGATTAACATTAACTCCAGTACATTGCACATCACCTTTAGTGTGCCGATGGTCGAGAAAATATGGGCCTAACACCATATTCCCAATATGCCTCTATGGGATCCTTTACCTCTTTACCAATACTTACTTATTCGTTCCCCTTCTACCGCAAGGTGTAGAGGTTTGGAAGAGAGAGCGCCAGACTATCCTATCGGCTGTCTTTCTCCTGGCCTGGTTCCATTCTAGTCCTCGGTCCTTCAAAGATTGTCTAATGTTGTCCTCCCAGCGGACTCTGGGTCGTCCTGGGGGTCTAGATTACTGGCTCTTTGTTTCCCATGCTTGTCGTGGTAGCCGATCTTCTCCCATTCTGCAGACATGGCCAAACCATCTTAGTTGGGACTGTTCTACTTGGGTCTGCAGGGGGTGGCATTTTAGGCCTTGAAGTATCGTCTGGTTGCGGACCATATCTCTTCTTGTTACTTCAACCACCTTCCTCAGATACCTCATTTCTGAGGTTTGGATCTGGCTGTTGGGGGTTGTAGTCATTGCCCATGACTCGCATCCATATGTCAAGACTGGGACATAGGTGGAGCGGTATACAGCCATCTTCGTTTTCTTACCAACCTGTCTTTTGCTGAGAAATCCTCGATTTATAGCCTGGAAAAGTCTCCCAGCTGCTGCTTTTCGAGTGGCCAACTCTTCTTTGATGCCTCCCTTTCGGTCTATAATAGCTCCGCGGTATTTAAAGTGGTCGACTTGCTCCAGGACCTGTTCTCCCAGCTTAATCTGATGTCTTCTTTCTTCTCGTGATATCACCATGGATTTTGTTTTAGAGCTGCTTATGACCATCTCTCTCTCTTCTCCAGCTATTCCTTGCAGACTTGCAGGTTGGATTGGAGATGTGCCTCTGATTTAGCAATCAGGGCAACATCATCAGCAAATGCCAGCTTTACCAATACATTGTCATCTATTCCCATCTTCCATGCAATTTTTTTCCCCCTTGAATATTCGCAGTCAAAGGTCCCAGAGGAGTAAAAATAGTCTTATCTTATAGGAAATCTTTTATAAGGAATCCAAAAAACATGTCAGATTTGGTATAGGTATACTGACAAGAACATACAATTACGAAATTCAATACTAGCCACTGCACGTATTTGCCAAAAACAAAATGGCGTCCTATAAAACTTGTGCCCGGGTTGCCAGATGTCTACCCAAGATTTTACCCTTCCTTTACGCATGCCCTAACAGGATCTGAAGAGAAAACTCGTCCACCTCAAAATTCCCACGGGTCTTATGGTCAGGGACTAGACTATAAACGAAAACTGACCTCCTTTCTGATGCAAGCCTCGATATGGTCACAGCTGTCTTTAGTGTCCCCCATGACGACCATGTTGTGAATGTACTTCTTGTTGCGGACTGAATAAGGGACGCAATCATCATCGACACGTTGAAAGAGAACAGGCTCACTGCGCAAGTTTAGAATGATTATTTCCTGGTGTGAGAGAGGGCGGAAGTATAAGTCAGTTTTAATAGAGTTATGAAAAAACTGAAAACAAATTTTTGCTAAAGTCTCTTTTATATTTGTAGCGCAGTGCGGAGATGAACTCCAGTTTACTTCAGCCAAAGCATTCTGTAGCAGGTCTGTAGCAACTGGGTTCTTTACAAAGTTCAAATCCCGGTTTCTAGCGTCGATAATCGTTATTTTAATCTCTCCATTACAGAGGAAACCAAGCAGTTACTGATATTTCATAAATGGATGCTTGCGTAGAATAGAAGGATTGAAATGGTATGACAAGGTTACCAATGTGGCCCGTAGAATAGAAGGATTGAAATGGTATGACAAGGTTACCAATGTGGCCCGTAGAATAGAAGGATTGAAATGGTATGACAAGGTCACCAATGTGGCCCGTAGAATAGAAGGATTGAAATGGTATTACAAGGTCATCAAGGTGGCCCGTAGAATAGAAGGATTCAAATGGTATGACAAGGTCACCAAAGTTGAACTCATTACAAGCAGATATGTGTCAGTGGAACAGAAAATGAGAAGAAGAAGCTGGCAATGAATAGGCCACACGCTAAGACCAGTTGATCGTATTACAGCAAATAAAAATGATTTTAAAAAATATATATATACGGTACATTGTTAAAGTGTATATCTATTTTCGCACCGCCTGTATATGCCTTTTCTCCGTTGGCACACCATGCTTATTATTCTTACCCAGCAAAGAAATATGTGCTGATGTAATTCAATAAACTATAGGTTTAAAATTTCTGTTCTCAGTCCATTACTTACCACCTGCTCTATCTATCTATCTATCTATCTATCTATCTATCTATCTATCTATCTATCTATCTATCTATCTATCTATCTATCTATCTATCTATCTATCTATCTATCTATCTATCTATCTGTCTAACTGTCTATCTGTCTATCTGTCTGTCTGTCTGTCTGTCTGTCTGTCTGTCTGCCTGCCTATCTACCTACCACTGCCTGCATGCATGTCTGTCTGTCTCTATCCATCTATCTATCCATCTATCTATCTATCTATCCATCTATCTATCCTTAAACAACAAAAAGTGCAACAAATTCTCAGAATAAACTGCATAATCGACACTACAACATTAAGGAGCATGAAACGATGTTTGGCGAGGACTATCACGCGGGTAAACTCTCGTTCAAATCTTTACTCGCTCAACTAGACTATGATAGAATTGATTAAGTCTCATTCTTGTACTACTTTCACGAAAGAAACTCTTTTATTTTAGCTTTTTCATAAATCTGTGTTGACATCATAAATATGAATAAAAAAAGTCAATGGAGCTTTCATTGTATTGGGACATATATATATATATATATATTTCTGTCTATCTATTTATCGATCTGTCTATCTATCTATCTATCTATCTATCTATCTATCTATCTATCTATCTATCTATCTATCTATCTATCTATCTATCTATCTATCTATCTATCTATCTATCTATCTATCTATCTATCTATCTATCTATCTATCTATCTATATATATATATATATATATATATATATATATATATATATATATATATATATATATATATATATAGATATTTATATATATATATATATATATATATATATACTAACTAGCAATAACCCGTCAATAATGTCGGAAGTAAATCAACAACTGTAATATATTTTTAAAATATTTTTTAATTCAGTATAAAAGTTATTTGATGACAACATTTTTTGAGAAAGTGCGTGGATTTGTTTCAAAGAATGTTCCCTTATAAAAAGTGTTTTTAACAAAAACTTTCAAGTTTTCATGATTTGTTCCTCGGGTGAGGGCGACATAGAGCTAGCCGTGTCCGAAAACAGGTTCAGGAAGGAAAACTCCTACTTGATCAAAAGATTGTTCTTGTGCCTATTGATCATCATTGCAAATGCTAAAATCACTGGGAATTGACGACGTCGCATCCTAAATGGCAAACTGCGCTCGCTCGGTTCTGAGTCAATGAGAGGAATTAAGACTCGTTCGCCCTTATTACTGCCAGTGATAATTTCTGCATCAATGGAATTCCGATGCAAGACTTTTATGACCAAACGCGTGCCATTCAATAGTCCGTTTTTTTGCGTTCAGATTTCGCAATAGCATGATACATGCAGCAACTTTTAATTTCAGCAAATGCGGTGGCATTCCTGATGGGCACTGCTCGTTAAGGAACTCGGTTGGGAAATCAAGTGCGTCGCTGGGATCATCGGAAATCATGGTATCTATGCTCCAATAAACCGTTTCATTTCCAGCGAGTAGCTCCAACAATAAGTCTGCAATACTTTAAATTAAAATTGTGTCTTGAAGAAACAATCAAAAACTTACATTTTAAGGTTATTTTTAACAAAATGATGAGTTAAATCCGTTTCCGGAATGAAACTGGGTTCTACAATCAAAAACTTACATTTTATTCAAATATCACTGTCACTCACTTCGTGTTGCACAATTCACCGACTGTTCTTCGTAGAGTGTTACTATTTTCGGGAGAGTACATATAAGGGAAACAATACAATTAATGTCTAACTTTCAACCACAGTTGCATTCCTTAGATGTGACCGACGAACAAACGGCGAGAATTATGGAGTTATATATATATATATATATATATATATATATATATATATATATATATATATATATATATATATATATATATATATATATATATATATATATTAGGATATTTAAAAAAGTATATAAATATTTATTTAAAATGTCAAGTAGTCATATTTTATAGTTCTGAAACACGGAGAATAACAAA
Organism: Oreohelix idahoensis; assembly: GCA_024509875.1. Classification (NCBI taxonomy): domain Eukaryota; kingdom Metazoa; phylum Mollusca; class Gastropoda; order Stylommatophora; family Oreohelicidae; genus Oreohelix; species Oreohelix idahoensis. The sequence continues at coordinate 65,883 of JAMPIV010020796.1, read as the reverse complement.
AGCGATAATTAAGAATTGTAGGCATTCATAAATGGGAGCCTGTATATAATAGATTTAAGCATTAAAATACCACGATGAACCATAAACATATCAGTGAAGCAAGAGGTGAAGAAAATATGATGGCGTTGGTTACGATACACATTGAGAAAAGCAACTGATAGCATTACATGACAATCCTTGTTCTACAATCCTCACGGTAAGAGTGGTAGAGAGAAACCTAAAAACACACGGATAAGGAATCTGAGGAAAGACATGAACGGGATAAATATTACACATACGTAAAGGTATGTTTTCAGGCACTAGTGAGAAATTAAGAAGTAGAAAACTAGACAACAGAAAAACAACAGACGAGAGTGGCTTACCGGGGAATCGAACCAACGGAATAAACAAGACATGAACAAATTTTGAACGGATGGCAGAAATCATGAAGGCTCGGAATGAATTTTTTGAAGGTCTATTCTTCTCAGATTCGTCCGGTTGGCTGAGTGGTTAGAGCGCTGATCTCTAATGGCAAAGGTTCGAGGTTCGGAACACGGTGGCGTCACTCTCCAGTCTACCCCAGCTGTAAATGGGTACCTGACTTTGCTTTTGAGTTAAAAAAGGAAAAGGCAGCACGGAAAAGAACTGGTCACCCCACCTCACGAAGCTGGACCTCAAATAGTGGTCTCTAACACTTCACTCCACTACGGCAGTATCTGTTATGGGACTACCTTCACCTTTTTATATGCTTCTCAGAGCGATGAATGGTAATGGACTATGCTGATATCGTGACAAACAGACGGACACAAACTGTCAATAAAGTGTTAAAAAACAAGAAAACAATGGATAAAAGCCAAACGAATAGTACAATAACTAAGTTAACGAAGTGAAAAAAGTAAAGAATACTTAGGAAAACAACAGCAAAGTATTTAAGCTTCTCAATTAATCAGTACACTTTAGCTCCCCAAGGAGCATACGCCTTCAGTAAACACACGCCGGGTGCGATCAGCGGTAGGTCATTACATGTCTTCGTCATTTTTACTTCCGTCTCTAGCACTCTTCTCCATGTGTTCTTCCGTCTGCCACTACTTCTCTTGACCTGAGAATCCCAGAAGTAGGGCTGTGTCATAATGCTATCAGCAGGTTTCTTCAATGAGTGTCTAATCCAGCGCCAGCGTCTTCTCATCTCATCAGAAAATCTTCTTGAGGATGACAAAGTTCACTAGCGGGCTCTTTATCACACTTTGGCGAGGCACAGACATCCATTAAACACCAGAGATAAGGTCCGGAACAGACGGGCTTGTAGAAGGCTTAATACGTTCATGCAGTATAAGACGTATTCGATTATGCTCCGATCTTGGCTATTTTCTTAAATTACAGCTGCTGCGACGAAGATAAGTCTTATTATGTCGCCACATTACTCATCGACAAGTCTCTTTTTCCTGAACACGAGACGCGCTGCCGTAAAAGTGTGCCGCCTGTCGGGCTTTGGAGGTTGTGGCATACTCAGTAATATAAACAAGGGATTCTCAACTTTTGTTTTGCTCATGGCCTCCCTTTCTGAGCCTCTTTTACCTCTGTGGCCCCCCCCCCCCCCAATAGTCGCTGTTAGCTGGAAAAAATACTCTACCATCTTACTGTGGCCCCCTAGAAATATGGCATGACCCCCTTCTATTTAAGGGGGCCTCACAGGATTTTAAAGAAAAACAAGCATAAAAACTGAGATCATCTAAGCTGTCATGAACTTATTATTCTCCCGTCCCTTCTGTGAGGAAATATTGACTCGTATTTTCTGAACCCCTAGCTGAAGGCAATCCAGCAACTATTACTTTAATAGCTCTATATGGTGATGTATGTATTTAAACAATATGAGTCATATGGGTGCAGATATACAATTCACTCAATAGTGATAAATCCAACTAAAGATTTAAAGTTACAGATAAACAGGTTTAATAATCACTTATGGATTAGCAATGTAAAATAAATAAAACTGTCTATAAAAAAGAAGCGATATTTCTTATCAACGGATGATGTTAAATGTTGGTGGAGAAGTAGGAGAATTGTGAAATGTCCATTGGCTGTGCTGTTATGGTACTTAGTTGGCACTGTGGGGTCAGTTGGCGTCTGCTTCAGTCGCTGTTGATTCCAACAAATGCTTTGGACTGGTAATTCTCTTCAATAGTCAAATAAAGTGGCTGTAGCACGTTTCATGCAGTAAGGCTGGGGCTACTACAGAGGTTGTCAGGCGACTCCAAGACCCGTCTGATGTTGGTGTCTAGCGTCGACTGTTGGCAACTTGTACCACAAACTAAGAGAGAAACAAGTGCCTCTTTTCTATCTGACATTCTATCTGACATGTGACGTGCAATAGCCAACGCCACAGTATCCTGATATGAGCATTTAGAATGATAAAATGTAAATATTACTACTTAACACTAATCGGGCGAACACAGACTTATTGCACAGGAAAGGTCCGAATATTGTCGGGCAACTGTTTCAGATGCCGTACCTTTCATGTGTGTTAGGCTTCTAACTGGGTGCACCTGAAGTAGGATCCTAGAACTTAAGGCGCAAAGTGATGACTCTGGAGTTACTCTCTTCTAATCTTATAATTCACTTCCAGTTATATGGCCTGTCCTATATTTGGGTCCTAATGTTCCGTGTTCCTGGCTGTCTATGATTTCTTCTTTGCGAAACTGGAAGTAAGTAAAGTAATCTTACAACGCTGTAGAATATAAGCGAAAACAGGTCAAGCGGTAAGGTATTATAAGAGAGTGACAAGATATGATACGATAACCGTGAACGATGAAAGCGATAAAAATACGATAAGAAGCGGGTGAGAAAAAAAAGAAAAGGAAGGGCACATGAGAAAATTAAAGGAGGTCACGGGAAAATGTAACGGTCGAAGTTATTGAGTGGTTAAGCGCTGGCCTTGTGCGTCAAAAGCATCGGGTTCAAAAACAAGGTCCTATCACGCTTCATTCTTCTTCTACTTTGGTCCCTGACTGATGACTGACAAAGCAATAAGTGAACGTCACGCCTGGTGGCGTCTTGTAGGGCAGCAACAAACTGTTTCCACCTTGCTCGGTCAGCAGCCATCCTTCGTGTCGTGCACAGCTCCGGTTCATGCTTTGCATCTTTGCCTTTCACAGTTCTCCGCCAGGTAGCTTTTGGCGGGCCTCGCTTTCGCTATACCTATACCTTAGCGTTCCAGTCTACCCAGCTGTAAATGGGTGCATGACTCTGCTCTTGAGTTAGGGAATGCGAAGGTAGCGAGGAAGAAAATATTCACCCCACCTCTCGAAGCGGGACCTAGTATTTTGACGTCTCTAATATTTCGTTCAACTACGGCAGTATCTGCTGACTACCGTTTTTATTGGTCAGAATGAGGTTGAGACATATTTTTAAGAACGGGAAGAAAGACTCGAAAAAAAAATCTGACTACAAAATATCATCATCATCATCACTTTTCAACTCGCCAAGGATCACGGGCCTAAAGACATTCTTACCTTTTACAGATTAAAATTGTCTAACAAAAATGTTTCGATTATTTGTTAAATGCCCTTGTAGTGTACTGAACAAACTACCATGAATCACGTAAAAAACATCACGATTTTTACCGGAAACTACCGAGACTCTAAGAAAGTCTGATACCAAAAAAATAGTTGACGGAAGTTTAATGAGCTAGACAAGACGCATTAAAACTGAAACCCGGCGCTTTATAACGAAAAGATAATTTCAGCAGGATTAGCTAACCGAAACAAGGAAGGACACACAAAAGAAGACAATGATATTCTTTTTTAAAAGGAGAATAAGAAGGCGAAAATGGAATAAAAGAAAACGGGAATATTGACATTAATGAAAGGAATGTGAACAAAGATGACAACAGCTATAGCAAAAAGAAAATAGAAAACACCAGATTATTATTATGATATTAATTGTTAATGGAGTCTTCATAGTCTCTTGCTACTGATCTTCTTACGTTAATTAATTCGTTTTCCATTCCACTCAATGTGGAGCATGGAACCACCTGTGTATCTGGTCTCATTGAAGGAAACCTGCACTCTAGTGCTTTTACAATAGCGTTTTCTATAACCACTCTGCCAACCGGTCGAATCTGAGAAGAAAAGACCTTCAAAAAATTCATTCCCAGCCTTCATGATTTCTGCCATCCGTTCAAAATTTGTTCATGTCTTGTTTATTCCGTGTCTGTTCCGTGTTTTTTTCTTTTCATATCAAATAACCGTGACATCTCTTCAAGTATTTTCATTGTGTCTGGCTACGGTTATGGACAGAAGAGCCATGTCGAGATGGGAATCTATAGAAATGAAAGGGATGAAGAAGTCCTGGAGAAATGAAAGGGATGGAGAAGTCCTGGAAAAACATTGTGTCTGGCTACGGTTATGGACAGAAGAGCCATGTCGAGATGGGAATCTATAGAAATGAAAGGGATGAAGAAGTCCTGGAGAAATGAAAGGGATGAAGTAGTCCTGGAAAAACATTGTGTCTGGCTACGGTTATGGACAGCAGGACTTGGCACGAGTTTGTTGAAGGCCTGTGCTCTACGAGAAGCCGGAGTGTGATGATGATGATTTGCAAATGTCAAGGCTGCCCATCTGAATGTCTCTGTTACACAAAGGCAAAAAATGACAAACAGAAAGATAAGACTTTTATCAATGGGCGCACGCGAAGAATCGGATTGGGTTGGCATGACAAGATCACCAATAGGGAACTGATGGGAACAAACCAGACAAATACTCGTAGCAATGGAACATGATGTAAGAAAAAAAGAAAGCCTGGCGTTGGATAGGACACACATTGAGAAAACCATTACAAGGCTGTCCTTGTTCGCAAATCCTCACAGTAAAAAAAACACAGAGAGAAAGAGAGAGAAAGAGAGATAGATAGAGAGAGAGAGAGAGAGAGAGAGAGAGAGAGAGAGAGAGAGAGAGAGAGAGAGAGAGAGAGAGAGAGAGAGAGAGAGAGAGAGAGAGAGAGAAGAAAAAACGCACAGTGGGAAGGTAATTAGACATAGACATGAAGGGAGATCAAGAGAACATGGACAGACTTTGGAAGGGTGGCACAGAACAATAAAGCTAACAATGTATTTGATGAAAGCCCGTGCACCACGCGGAGCTAACAGATAATAAATTCACTTATGTTAACTTTGTTCTATTGAGAAAAAAAAAATGGCCTGAATGCTGTATAGTTTGCCTTTGCCCTTTTCAAATCAGTATCCAATCAATGCAGTTTTTAGAACCATCGAATATTGTTCGGATTAATTAAAAGAAAACAATACGCGATTGGAGTGTTCTGAAAGACTGCGAACTTTGCAGTAAAGCGCTGTTTTAACAAATGATAGAGCTCAAGATTGTAGGCAGTAAATTTAATCTTAACTTCGTGTGGGGAAAAAAAATCATTCCAAGAGAGACAATGGATACTCCTGAAAATGCTTTTCTGAATCTAACGTTACTTGAGGTGTTCAGATGCGTGGCTTATGGTGAAACGTTTACCTCTGATTAATCATAACTCGGAAACGCCCTCACAAGAAAGAAATAACTTTTCATCAAGCAGTAATTCTGTCTCAAACATCGACGGACTTAGTGAAAACAATTGAAATTATTAAAACATAATTAGTAATCATCTTTTAGATAAAGTTATGTTTCATGTTGAGGTGTGAGCAATGAATTGAGTGTGAGTGCAGACATATTTGGCGCTTTATATTTGATGAATGTGCATCAGATGTTGAGCTGAGTGCTCCGGAAGAAATGGATCGGTCTCTGAAATAAATTGTTGACTGCAAATTTCCCCGATTAAATCGATTAAGAACGGCGATTTTCCTGGGGTATCTAAGGAACCAATGAAAGAATAGGTTTAATACTCCCTTAACCATGTCCTAAGAGCCGACAAATATGATGTTGTGCATACGACTAGCAACCTCATTACGTAAAACAAATGGCTGACCGCTGCGCAAGAATACATGAATGCTTCAGTGCAGATTTTCTTCAAGGAAACAGCTGTTGTTGTGGATGAATGGTCAATAACGAGCGAAAACAGAAATAAAATGATAACCTGGTGGAAAAAGAAAAATTAAGTGTTCTTGAAAATATCATCTCTGTAAAATGAAGCTTTGAAAATTGAATTTCAGCAAACATTTTCAAACCACATTTTAAATACACGGGAGATAATATGTAACAGTTGTGAGCTACTTGGTGATTGTGGGGCCACTTTCTATTTTTAAATTCTTATTTCAGCGCTACTATTTAACACAGTTATATGAAACAAACGTAAACAACAAGAATTAACTGCCATTTTATTACACTAACAACTGTGTCACATTAACATCACAGCTGAACGTGAGATCTAGTCTGCTGAACTCATGATTTCATATCAAGCTGCTGTCTCTTGTAACGTCAATTTATTGGTCATTTTAGATTTCATTTTAGTTTATTTTGTTTATGGGAGAAAAATAAAAATTATTTGTCAAAAGGTAGTTATTGCGCCGTATTTTGTCACTCGCTTCAGGTATATCCAATGGATACAGGTGTGGATATAATAGTTTATAAGTAGGAAGTGACTTTTCAACCACCCTCTATATATTTGCATAGTCATAATTAGGTCCCATATTCACATTGAAGGTCGGCTGCAATGGATCTCCAACGTCTTCAGTCTCTTGTCTTGATGATGCACTCTGGGAGATTCTTTCCTGTCCTTGTCTTAATGTTATCTTCCAGCTAATAGCGCTGTCTTCCTCTTGCACGTTTGCCTTAAACCCAGCCTTCTATTATGGTCTTCAGTAACGTGTTAACGTCTTTTTGCATGGCCAAAATATTTTAGCTGTCTAATTTTGATCTCCTTCATTAATCCTTTTTTAATTCCTAGGTTTTCAAGAACCTCTTTATTTCTTTTCGTCTCACGTGCACCATTCTTCTATGTATCCACATCTCAAGGGCCACAATTCTCTCTTCTAGTTGCTTGTTCATTGTCCTTGTTTCTACACCATACAGTAATGAATAATATATATATATATATATACAGTACTTTGCAAAAAAAAATGGCAGTCATATTTTCGCAACGCAGCACACTCATAGAAGCAAATAATAATAAAAACTGTATGTCCAGAGGAAGATTGGTATCTCCCCTATCTATTAACAGTGGTTTCAGTACAATATAATGTTGCCTTCTCCAGCAAGGCAAGCCTGGATGCGGCGAGGCATACTTCCCGCAAGTGTTTGTAGGTAATTGTGAGTCAGACTGTCCCAGTATTTTTCAGCTACCTTCTTCAATTGTTCAACGTCTCTAAGTCCACTCTTTTTTAAATGATTCTTGAGTAGTGCCCAAACGTTTTCAATTGGGTTTAGGTCGGGACTGTTGCTGGGCCACTTCAGCACTATCACATTCTTCTCTTGCAGCCATGCTTTGGTGGTATGAGCTGTATGCTTTGGGTCATTGTCATGTTGAAATGTGCACCCATCGGGGTACATGACCTGCATAAATGGCAGAAGGTGTCCCTCTAGTATGTCGATGTACCTTTCTTTCGTCAGAATTCCTGTGAAAACACACAGTGGGGTGAAACCTCTTGCTGCCACCCCTCCCCAAAGATGGAATTTATGGGTATGTTTCGGTCGCTGGTACACAGGCGTTACAGAGTCTTTCATCCAAATATTTATTTGAGCAGGATAAGACCAAACAGAACATTCATCTGAAACAATCACATTGTCCCATGACAAATTTTGGTGTTCGTGGCACCAGTTCAAGTGCATCTGTTTGTGAGTCTCTGTGAGAAATGGTGACAAAATTACCCGCTTTTTTGTGTAATTCATCCTGTGTAGCTCCCGGTTGACAGTAGCATTAGATACCTCTGGGTTTCCCAACTCGATCATGCGCTGCCGTATGTTTTCTACACTCTTCATTGGCCCAGCCCGAACGATTTGGGCGAGACGCCGATGGTCCTTTGTGTCCAAAATTCTTGACCCCCCACTACCTTCTTTTCGCTCGATTCCATTACCTGCTTTTAATTTACTCACAACTCTGTAGACAGTCCGCTCAGGAATGTTCAAGGTTTTAGAAATGTTGGAACAAGTTTGATCTCCTTCATTCCAAAGCTGTGAAATTAACATACACTTTGACTTTGTATCCATTTTCTGCCACTAGCATTAGAAATTGTCGTCTGCTCTATTATCAAGGGACTTTACTCTACGCTAATTTTTTTTTTACTTTTGGTAGTGTTTGCTCACTTAAGTGGAGGGTAAATTTGGGGCAGAACATGCATATTTAATTAGATTTCAGCATATTTAGCTGAGCAATATGACTGCCATTTTTTTTGCAAAGTACTGTATATATTGGGAGGTGTGATGTAAATATAGCCACGGAGATCCGACCACGTTTGCTTCCTTAATTAGCGTTTACGTTTTGCTAAAGCCAACCACGCAATTCGCTGTCTGTTGACTCACCTTTGAAGCCACGCCTATTTGTTTTTCTTCCTGTCTTACCTGCGCTAATGAGTGTTTACAAACAAACCTATTAGCTAGTCGGCGACCGGCCAGATAACAGTCAGCGAATTATGATTCGTTTATCTGAATTATCACGCAAGCGATTTGCCAATCATCACTTTTGACAGACAGTCAGAAGCCCGTAGAGATAATCGGGTTCTTTGAAGGGAAACGACGGGCAGAAATTTTGCCGTGTAACTGTTTGATGTTCAAAATTTCAGGGGACTTAAGTATTTCTTAAGTATTTGATCTACGGAAGGGGGAGACAATCTAAGACGGCCGTTCGTACGACTCACGTTGTGTGATGTTCGTCGGCAAACGCCAGTAGAGCGAATAGCAAAACCTTTCATCTCGGGAAACTTAGATTTCTGAATTCCCCAAAACCCAGAAGGTGTGAAGTATCGCATCCTTTGGAGATATTACACAAAATCTGTACATATTCTGCCTTCTCTCCTAGTCAGTTATCAGTCTCTCAGAAATTTTGGATAAATCTAATCACGCCAGACTAGGAACCATTTTATTCGCTAAATGTGTTAAATTGTCCCGTGGGGATTTAAGTTTCTGATTGTGGTAATAATTTAAGTTGTGCTTAAGTATTAAATGTGTTAAAAGTTTTACCATTTTTATTCACTGCTATTCCCTAGCGTTAAGACTAGCGAAATAGAAAACGCGTGGATATTCTCTTGCCAGTGGTTCAGTAATGTAAAATCCATCAATCATTTTTTAGCTGACTTAAGTATAATGTTAAGAGTGACGGATAAAGTGACAGAGTAGTATGCGCATTATATTTCTTTGTGTGTAAATTTTTTTTTGTAAATGACTAGTGTTTATATCATGTGTTAAAAACCGATAGACGCCAACAATCAACTAGCTAGTAATGACAGGCGATATTTGTTAAGGGCGTAGTCATAATTAAATTACAACTGACATCGTGCGCTGAGTGTTTTACCAGGTCGGAAGGGGGGGGGGGGCTGCATGCCTAAAACCCAAATCCGTACTTGCTAAGCGAAGCGCGATAGTATAAGCTTAAAATACCGTGTGCCTTTTAATTTAATTAGAGGACGGAGAGGATAAGAGATCACACTTTACGCGTGATAGCATAGGATTGTCATTTTGGTTAAATTTTTGTTTTCTTCCCAATATAGGCTTGGTCAAAACCAGCGGCCAGCGTGTTTTCTCTAATTGTGGGCCTTTTCTCAGTTACTGAAGGCATATGAACTGTAACTTGAGCTAAACTGGACTTACAAATATCCAGATTGTTTTATTCAATTTATCAGCCCGCTGCGGCAATTAACATTTTTCCCGACTACTGACAGTCGTTTTCCCAAGTGAATTTTTTATCCAGGAGATAACGCTGTTTCATAATCGGCACTCATCCTGGAGAAAGTCGAGAGGATCTTTAATCATCAGTTTTTATAACGTAACAGTCGTAGCACCTAGAGGCTAGACAATACAGGAAATATTTTTCTCCTTTGTTTATAACGGTGAACGTCCCGATAACTTCTTGCTTCAATAACTATGTGGTGAAAAATTCTAATACCCATATATAAATTAGAACATAAATGTAAAGCAGAACGAAATAATACGATAGGAAGAAGAATGGAGAAGGACCAGTGCTTTCCCAGTATAGATAACGCCTTAGTTGTATAACGCCGTAAAGGCTAACACAAGATTTCTACTTGTCCTAATTCGTTCGTTCCTAAATAAAATGCTTAAGCCTAACAATACGGCGATAACCGTAGTTCTAAAAATAGAATGTGTAGTAAAATCTTTTAGTCGACCTTGATTTTAAAAACTAACACTAGTGCAAAATCGCACACAGCGTTAGCCTTGGAAAGACAGACGGGCTTAGAAGAAAAAAAGCAGAGAGAGGTAGACGGACCATGTAACACAGTAGCGCAAGCCACTCGCTGTGTGTCTAAAAATAAACCATGGCCTGATTTTTTTCAAATAAACAGTGATGAAAAAAACTAACGATACGATGTTAAGTTTTGAAAACAGGTTTAATTCTTATTAGGAAACCTGATATTTACGTAGGGCTCCTGACTTTATACTGATAGTACAGTCGTAAAGGATTGAACAGGTGGTAGTTGAAATTAAACACTTAACGTCGAAAAAAGATCGTATTCTTAACTACACCACTTAGCCCCTTGAAAATCATATATTCGTGTACAGGAAGGCTAGTGGACTAGGAATATGTAAGAAATTATCTAAAAAGTCCATTAGATAATTAGATATTGGTAATAAAACATATAGAGAACAGAGATACTGTCAGGTTTGGTCATATCTGCTTGGGATGGAAATCCCTGACTTTTGTTGAAACATAGTAGTTACAGGAAGTCTAAGATAGTACGTGGGAGGCCATTGGCTGAACTTTGAAGTTAAAAGAAATTGGATTGGGTGATCTATGAATAACAAATAAATGCCTAGAAACGGAGTAGAAGTGAATGAAAATGTTGGAATGACTGGGTACTCTTTTGAATATATTCAAAACGATTGGTCAATACACTGGATATTGGCAGAAGAAATCTTAGAGGGGACGCCATATCGTTACACATTCTGAGAGATGAGATCAGGCAGTGTTATCCAAAATTAAATATATGATAACAGCTTGGACATACCGCAGATCAAACTGTGCCAGTAATCTTTAGTGTGTTTTCCTTACGAATTGTGGTAAGCTAGACATTTTTAATCTGTATTTTATATGAAAATTGAATGTGAAATGATAAATTATGTCTGTATGTGTGCGGTTCAGTAGCAAACATGAGGCAAAGCCTAGATATTGCTCCACCATGTAAAAGATTGTCAGAAAGGAGAATAACTGCATATATATATATTGGATTGCCATATAGTAACATAACACCTATCCTATTGGATGGAAGGGATTACAGCTGGAATTGCAGAGGCGTTGTAACCATTAGGGAGAGGAATACTGGTGTATATTGTCACATGAAAAGCTAGCAGTTGGCTTAAAGTGCTGAACTTTATGTTTGTTTGTACTGTCATGTACTTCAGTGTGGCAGCCACAAGCCCTGGAATAATATTGTATACTAGTTAGTAAGAAGGATGCATAACCTTCACTTTCAGGGACCGTGGTATAGATGGTGATATTGCATCGTCCGGTCTGAGTACTGCGTGATCCAGAAAGTTGGCAGCAGACTCCCTGCACAAGATAGCGGCCATTGTCTATCATATTATCAAACTGAGAAGCAAGCGAGCAGAGGATACAGGTTTCCTACAGCTGCATTATGAGATAAGAGCATGTCAGCACGTAAAGCCCAACCTTGAATCAAATACCCCTGAATTGAACTTTATTAAAAAGACAAAAGGGACAGAAATTTTAAAGAAACAGAATCTGTGAATCCTTTAATATTATTTCCACCAGTAACAAACACATGAAGTCGTGATGACAAACAACAACCTAGCACTAAAAGCCAGTATTACCTCATAATAATACATCACAACACTACACTTATATTACAATACTATTATATGTCTGGACAAAGATCTTTTGTATAAAATCTTGTACATAAACATTGTGCTTACATTTGATTGTGATTCCTGATTCTCATTGTAGTAGGATCAGGATATCTATATATTGAAAAGCTAATACATTGTATAAAATTTAACACTTGACTTACTTAAGATAAATCCTTAGAGTGTTATCTGTTTGTGATTGTCATAGTGTTGTAAATTGTTGTGAATCTTAACTTAGGTGTTTATCTGTCTGTTGGTCGTTGTGAACTTACACTTCATCACTATCATAATCCTAGACATTAAACGAAGTCATCATACAATTCAAGAATAAGTCTGATTGAGGTCGAAATGTGATAGCAAGCAAGGTTCTCTGTAACACACCAACCTTATTAGATACAGAGACCTTCACAGCTGATCTCATTCAGTACACTAAGTCCCCTATAAATATTTATATAATCCCAACTCACCACATATATTGGGGGTCTCGCTTCCGGGATTTGAATTTTTCAAAGCACCAATTATAGTGGGTAGCTCACTTCAGGGAATATAAAAATTAAAAAGGTATTCTTTAGTGGAATATAAATAAGGTTGAGCTCTCAGTGCTTGTGGTTGTCCTTAGTATAATTAGTCATAGATAGAATTGTTTAGTTAGACACTGTATAAATTTGCCTGTTAGAAAATGGCTGACCTGGCAAAGTTTCGATCTGCGGCTGTACAGACTGCCAGGGAAATGCACATGGATGGTCAAGTCTTGATTGACTATGTGACCTCAGAATGTGATAAATTTATTGCCAGGGAAGAAAAAAGATTAGAGAAAGAAACTGAAAGAAAGTTAGAAGAGGCTAGAGAGATTAAGAAATTAGAGTTACAGATTGAGGCTGACAAGGAAATTAAGAGGTTGCAGATTGAGGCTGACAAAGAGGCTAGGGCATTGGAGGCGGATCGTGAGGCGGAAATAAATAGGCTCCAGTTGGAAGAGAAAAATGCAGAAAGAGAAGAAAAGAGATTAGCTATAGAAAGAGAAGAAAGAAGATTAGCTGCAGAAAGGGAAGCAGAAGAAAGAAGATTGACTGCAGAGAGGGAAGCAGAAGATAGGAGATTGCAGAGGGAGCATGAATTACGACTAAGAGAGTTAGAAATTCAAGGCCATGCTCCTGAAAATGGTGCCAGTCCTTTTACCTCCGATGCTACTGGCAGTCAGGCAGCCTCAACCTCAGCTATGAGTTTTCATTTAGACCATTTTGTTGAGAAAGACGATGACATAGAAAGTTACCTAAATAGATATGAACTTTTAGCCACCACGTATGGTTTAGAGAGAGAAAGGTGGAGCCTAAAGTTATCACAAGGGCTTCGTGGTACAGCTTATGAAGTTTTTGCTAAGATGAGCAGAGATGACCAAGACAATTATGACATGTTAAAGCAGGCTCTTTTGTTAAGATATGAAAAGAATGGAGAATTTTATAGAAAAAAGTTCAGGAATACTAAACTACTGTCAGGTGAGACATATCACCAGTTCTCTGCACGGTAAGAGACATACTTGGAGAAATGGACTGCTCTGGGGAAAACCCAAGATCTTAAGGAAATGATCCTTATAGAGCAGCTAAGAGAGTCCATGGCTCCAGACCTGAGAAAGTTTCTCATGGAACAAGGTGCAGAGAGGCTGGGTGAGTTACTAAATGTCGCTGAAAGATATCAGGCAGCTCAAGCAGAGGTAACTGGTAATAAAAAGAAACAGGTAGACAATTTTAAGGCACCACAAAACTTTAATAAGTTTGATCCTAGAGATCAGAACAAAGGTAAGCACCAGTTTGATAGGCCACGGTATGATAATAAAAATAAAACCCCACAATTCGATGAAAGGAAATTTGATGAAAGAAAATCTTTCAACCAAGGAAGGAAGTGGTGTAAAAATTGTCGGATGGACAATCATGATACTGACCATTGTAGAAGGAAACCTGTGTATATGGCCACCCTTCAGGTCAGGTCGACCTCTAAAAAGGACGAGGATATTCTGATAGATACCACTCCAGATGAGATGAGGAAGGCGCAGGCTGGGGATAAGACCCTCAAGCCTTGTTTTAAGAAATTGTCAAATTGTCATACACCTCCAGGAAAAGGAGACTTCTATATGAAGGACAAATTGATTTATAGGAAGGCTGGATCTAGATCAAATAGTTAGGGACAGCTGGTACTTCCTAAAATGTATAGGGCAGAGTTAATAAGGAGCTTACATGTGAAACAAGATGGGGACCATGAGAAAATAGGTACCATCATTCAAAAGGTGGCTCACAATTATTATTGGCCCAAGGCAATGATTGACATTGAGAATTTTGTAGAAAGATGTGGCATATTACATGAGGGAACACCCACAAGTGGGAACAGTGATCAGGACCTAGACATGCCACGGGGCAAACTTAGGCCTGACATTGAAAAGAAAAATAAATTTAATAAAGTGGACAAAGTGGAATGGGAGCCCCCTTTTCACGGACAATCTTCACTTGGATGTTTTACCATGGCCACTATGCAGCGAGTACAAAGAGATGTCTTACCCCAGAATAAGCCGAAAATCCATAAGTCGGACTTATGTGAACTGGAGGAAGATACAAGAGAGAGGAGATCTCTCACAAAGAATTTTAAGTGGGGAGAAAGCCCCAAGAAAAGAATTGGTGGTGGTCGTTTTGTGAATGATGATTCTGGGAAGAAAAATCATCACTACAGTGCTTCTAGTGGAAGAGACCATACCGGTGCATGGAAAAATAGGACAGAAAGCAAAAGACAGAGATTTGGCTGTGGGAGAGAAGGTACTGCTTCTTCTACCCGGTAGCCAGAATAAGTTGCAAATTGGATGGCAAGGTCCATATACAGTTCTAGAGAAGGTGTCTAGAACAAATTATAAGATAGATAAGAAGGGGAAAGAAGAAATCTATCATGTGAATCTCCTGAAGAAATATTTGGAAAGAGAAAATCAGGAAGAGACACACTTGTTGACCTTGTCTATTGCAATGGAGATGAAAAAGGAACCACTTTCATCATCTGAATATCCATTACACCCCTGTGAGACCACTGCACAGGTAAAAATCAGTACACATTTAACGAAAAATCAGAAGGAGAGAGTGCAACAGGTTCTAGATGATCATACAGAGGTGCTAACGGACCGTCCGGGGCATACAAACTTATTAGAATATGATATGAAACTTATAGACCCAACACCAGTCTGTATGAAAGCCTATTCGATTCCTTTCGCTAAGGAGAAAGCTTTGAAGGAAGAGATAGACTATTTGTTGAAGGAAGGAATTATTTCACACAGTGAATCTCAGTATAGTTCCAGTGTGGTTCTATTGAGAAAGCCCTCTGGAGAACATAGACTCTGTATAGATTACAGGAGACTGAATGCTATTACAGAAGGTCAGTTGGATCCATTGCCGGATACAAATCAGCTGTTTGCCAGGCTGAATAAAGCTAAATATTTCTCAAAGGTGGATCTGAGCAAAGGCTACTATCAGATTCTAGTAAAGCCTGAGGTTAGACCTTATCTAGCTTTTAGTACCTCAGAGGGACACTATGAATTTAAAAGATTGCCATTTGGATTGAAAAATTCGCCCAGTGTCTTC
This sequence comes from Oreohelix idahoensis, assembly GCA_024509875.1. NCBI lineage: Eukaryota > Metazoa > Mollusca > Gastropoda > Stylommatophora > Oreohelicidae > Oreohelix > Oreohelix idahoensis. Next base: position 50,324 of record JAMPIV010020796.1, on the reverse strand, counting down.
TCTAGAATGATGAGAAAATTGTTGGATCCCCTGAATAATCCATGCATCACAAACTTCATGGATGATATCCTCGTAGCGACAGAAACGTTTGAGGAACACATTAACTCTCTGAACATGTTGTTTGATCGACTTAGAGAATCGAATTTGACAGCCCGACCAACCAATTGTTGCGTTGGATGTAAAGAATTAGAATTCTTGGGACACACAGTCCATCAGGGAAACATGATCCCTGACCCCAAGAATTTGGAGAAACTGAGAAAAGCACCGAGGCCACAAACAAAGAAAGACGTGAGATCCTTTGTCTCATTATGTGGTTTCTACCAAAAGTATATCAAAAACGTTAACTCCATATGTGCACCGTTAACTGATTTGACACGCAAAGGAAATCCAGATCGAATTACCTGGACAGCACAGTGTGAATTAGCATACCAAGAATTGAAGGAAAAGCTCACAAGCAAACCTATTTTGAAATTACCTGACTTAAGTCAAGAATTCATTGTGAGAACGGATGCTAGTAATCTAGGGTTGGGTGCCACCCTGTTACAGAAGTCAGATTCACTGGATGGGGAATTAACCCCAGTGGCATATGCTAGTCGTAAGTTGAATACAGCTGAAAAAAAATTATTCAACTAGTGAAAAAGAATGTCTCGCAGTGATATGGGCGATCAAGAAATTCAATATTTATCTGTATGGGAAGGCATTCAAGTTACAAACAGATCACAAACCCCTGGCTTTTCTAGCGCAAGCCAAGCATGAAAATGCTAGGTTACTACGCTGGTCTTTGCTGTTACAGCCATATCAGTTCAGTATAGAATATATTTCTGGAAAAACTAACCTAGGTGCTGATTTTCTAAGCCACCATCCGTGCGATGAGACTCAAGGTAATCACCAGGCATAGATAGAAATTTATCTATGTGTATATAGAATTAGGGACTGACATATATTGTCTGTTTTAAGTGGGGAGAATTGTGGTGAAAAATTCTAATACCCATATATAAATTAGAACATAAATGTAAAGCAGAACGAAATAATACGATAGGAAGAAGAATGGAGAAGGACCAGTGCTTTCCCAGTATAGATAACGCCTTAGTTGTATAACGCCGTAATGGCTAACACCAGATTTCTACTTGTCCTAATTCGTTCGTTCCTAAATAAAATGCTTAAGCCTAACAATACGGCGATAACCGTAGTTCTAAAAATAGAATGTGTAGTAAAATCTTTTAGTCGACCTCGATTTTAAAAACGAACACTAGTGCAAAATCGCACACAAGGTTAGCCTTGGAAAGACAGACGGGCTTAGAAGAAAAAAAGCAGAGAGAGGTAGACGGACCATGTAACACAGTAGCGCAAGCCACTCGCTGTGTGTCTAAAAATAAACCAACTCGCAGTGGGCATGGCCTGATTTTTTTTCAAATAAACAGTGATGAAAAAAACTAACGATACGATGTTAAGTTTTGAAAACAGGTTTAATTCTTATTAGGAAACCTGATATTTACGTAGGGCTCATGACTTTATACTGATAGTACAGTCGTAAAGGACTGAACAGGTGGTAGTTGAAATTAAACACTTAACATCGAAAAAAGATCGTATTCTTAACTACACCACTTAGCCCCTTGAAAATCATATATTCGTGTACAGGAAGGCTAGTGGACTAGGAATATGTAAGAAATTATCTAAAAAGTCCATTAGATAATTAGATATTGGTAATAAAACATATAGAGAACAGAGATACTGTCAGGTTTGGTCATATCTGCTTGGGATGGAAATCCCTGACTTTTGTTGAAACATAGTAGTTACAGGAAGTCTAAGATAGTACGTGGGAGGCCATTGGCTGAACTTTGAAGTTAAAAGAAATTGGATTGGGTGACCTATGAATAACAAATAAATGCCTAGAAACGGAGTAGAAGTGAATGAAAATGTTGGAATGACTGGGTACTCTTTTGAATATATTCAAAACGATTGGTCAATACACTGGATATTGGCAGAAGAAATCTTAGAGAGGACGCCATATCGTTACACATTCTGAGAGATGAGATCAGGCAGTGTTATCCAAAATTAAATATATGATAACAGCTTGGACATACCGCAGATCAAACTGTGCCAGTAATCTTTAGTGTGTTTTCCTTACGAATTGTGGTAAGCTAGACATTTTTAATCTGTATTTTATATGAAAATTGAATGTGAAATGATAAATTATGTCTGTATTTGTGCGGTTCAGTAGCAAACATGAGGCAAAGCCTAGATATTGCTCCACCATGTAAAAGATTGTCAGAAAGGAGAATAACTGCATATATATATTGGATTGCCATATAGTAACATAACACCTATCCTATTGTATGAAAGGGATTACAGCTGGAATTGCAGAGGCGTTGTAACCATTAGGGAGAGGAATACTGGTGTATATTGTCACATGAAAAGCTAGCAGTTGGCTTAAAGCGCTGAACTTTATGTTTGTTTGTACTGTCATGTACTTCAGTGTGGAATAATATTGTATACTAGTTAGTAAGAAGAATGCATAACCTTCACTTTCAGGGACCGTGGTATAGATGGTGATATTGCATCGTCCGGTCTGAGTACTGCGTGATCCAGAAAGTTGGCAGCAGACTCCCTGCACAAGATAGCGGCCATTGTCTATCATATTATCAAACTGAGAAGCAAGCGAGCAGAGGATACAGGTTTCCTGCAGCTGCATTATGAGATAAGAGCATGTCAGCACGTAAAGCCCAACCTTGAATCAAATACCCCTGAATTGAACTTTATTAAAAAGACAAAAGGGACAGAAATTTTAAAGAAACAGAATCTGTGAATCCTTTAATATTATTTCCACCAGTAACAAACACATGAAGTTGTGATGACAAACAACAACCTAGCACTAAAAGCCAGTATTACCTCATAATAATACATCACAACACTACACTTATATTACAATACTATTATATGTCTGGACAAAGATCTTTTGTATAAAATCTTGTACATAAAAATTGTGCTTACATTTGATTGTGATTCCTGATTCACATTGTAGTAGGATCAGGATATCTATATATTGAAAAGCTAATACATTGTATAAAATTTAACACTTGACTTACTTAAGATAAATCCTTAGAGTGTTATCTGTTTGTGATTGTCATAGTGTTGTAAATTGTTGTGAATCTTAACTTAGGTGTTTATCTGTCTGTTGGTTGTTGTGAACTTACACTTCATCACTATCATAACCCTAGACATTAAACGAAGTCATCATACAATTCAAGAATAAGTCTGATTGAGGTCGAAATGTGGTAGCAAGCAAGGACTCTGTAACACACCAACCTTATTAGTTACAGAGACCTTCACAGCTGATCTCATTCAGTACACTAAGTCCCCTATAAATATTTATATAATCCCAACTCACCACAAACTATATGCGGTGATACAGGACTCATCCAGGAAAAATTAACTCACCAATTTTGGCGACTACCTTGAAATTATTATTAAATACCAAGGCTAGTCTGGGGCCATATTTGGGCGACGCATTTGACACTATAGGTTCATACTAGTGTTATTGTGTTTTTCAAAGGGATACCTACACCAAGTATTGGGTAAGCAAGTGTGTTTGTGGCCACAAAAATGACAGAGTGAAAGACCGAGAGAGATAAAAATATTGTCCTTTTGTTACAATCATTGTATCCACTTCTTTATTTGTTCGCTAACCTGATTACTTTACTGGATAGCTTAAGTAGAAACTTTGTTCTTTACTATACTGTCTATTCTATACCCTAGTGTTAATCTTTGACCTTTTGGGTTATTAACTTCTTGCGGGATCTTTTCTCAACAGAGGGGAGGGCACTTATGGGGTTATTTTCATATATCAGTAACCTTGATTTATATTGATTTCTATATGTTTGATGTTGTGAGAAGTTTAAGTGATAATAAACTAAACAAAACTTAATTTATCGTGTTGGTCAGCCCCATACCAAATTATCCATAGTTTTTTCACGTTTGTGTGTCTTGTTGTCACATAACTGTGTGTGTAGATAACTTATAATTAACATTATAGGGAAGTGTGACAGATCGTCTTCTTCTAATGATAGTCGTATAGATAGGCTGGACTAGAGAAACCACTCATTCCAGAGACGGATCTTCACCTTAATCTATTTCACTCGTGGAATCTATTCTAACACCTTTCTTTCTCATATACCCCACCATTCTGCTCTACTCAGACGGGACGAAATAAATATCTAAACCTATCTTTTAAAATTTACGACATATATATAAACAAACAATTTGATGATTCTCAGTTTGAATTTGTGAGTTAGTTGTTTAGTTGTCAGTATCCTGTTATTGAATGTAACTTTGGCCTATTCTCTTCTTGGTTTCTGTTTCACATCGGCTACCTTCTTTTATTATACGACCAAGATATATATTTGCAGAGGAGATGCTGAAGTGAAACAGGTAAAGGGAAACAAAACTTGTACGGACCAACTTTTATTCTTTCTTGTTCTCACTGAAATGAAGATGAAAACAAGTTACAATCGGCCGTTGCAAAGCCGCTCAAAATATGGTATACTAGAATGCAGTAAATAAATATTACACACACATAAAGGTATGTTTACATGCACTCGTGAGAAATAAAGAAGTAGAAAACTAGACAACAGAAAAACAACAGACGTGAGTGGCTTAACGGGGAATATATATATATATATATATATATATATATATATATATATATATATATATATATATATTTATATATATATATATATATTTATATATATATATATATATATATATATGATGATGATAGGAAACTCTTTACAGAGCGATACAACAGGAAGCAATCTGATCATCAGAAGAAGTCCCCCCGTCCGACAAGTGTTTCGGCCCTATATACTCCTTTACACTCTAAGGGGGGCGGGCCCACTTGGGTCATGACTCCCAAGCGTCTCAGCTTCCTGTTGTCTTGCATCGAAAATGAACCCATTTCCCTTATGGTAGCAACTTTAAATTCCACAACTCCGCCAGCCGTGGAGGCAATTGTGAAAGTAACAAGGAGAAGACAAATTATTCCGTTCGTTCCGTCGCACACACTGAGACACCAGCGCGAAGTCAACGAGTCGCCACTGCGCATTCCCCACTGGACTTTTGATACTGACACCCCTTATAGTATACACCGCTTGTCGCCCTTGAGTCGCAGCCCGTTCACTAGTCCACCACAAACCTCAGCGTATTGTGGACTTAGAAAAAATTCCTGGTGTTTTCTGTACCGCAGCGTTTATTGTTACGATCTCCATTCCCCATTGCGGTTGTTCCACAGCCAGCCTGATGCCTTTTCGGCAGTTTCACTAAGCCTCTTCAGGGCCCTTGTTCTCGACTGTCCCCTCAGCCCCAACAGTTTCAATAGATCATACACTGATGCAGCCACAAGCCCTCTTGCGCCCACTTCAACAGCCATGACCCTTGCAGTGAACCCATCGTGTCTCAGATCCGCGGCCAGATCACTATACTTGGCCGCTTTGAACGAATGTTGCTCATCTAATCTGGATTCAAATGGCACTGTCAGTTCAATCAGTATGACCTGAAGCGTTGCTGCAGAATGAAGCACTATATCCGGCCGTCTCCGCGATTTTCTGATACTCTCTGGATATGCCCCTCGTCCAGGTAGGTCTACCGCCATCTCCCAATATATATATATAAGTCCCAACTAAGATGGTTTGGCCATGTCTGCAGAATGGGAGAAGATCGGCTACCACGACAAGCATGGGAAACAAAGAGCCAAGGATCCAGACCCCGAGGACGACCCAGAGTCCGCTGGGAGGACAACATTAGACAATCTTTGAAGGACCGAGGACTAGAATTGAACCAGGCCAGGAGGAAGACAGCCGATAGAATAGTCTGGCGCTCTCTCTTCCAAACCTCTACACCTCACGGTAGAAGGGGAACGACTAAGTAAGTAAGTAATATATATATATATATATATATATATATATATATATATATATATATATATATATATATATATATATATATATATATATATATATATATATATATATATATATATATATATTATATATGTATATATAATATATATATATATATATATATATATATATATATATATATATATATATATTATATATATATATATATAATGTCGAATTAAATAGAATAGGGTAACATTGGATGACACTCGGAAGATGAACTTTTTAAAAAAAAGGTAATGCGTCTTATTAGTGCAAACGACGAATAAACTGTCTACGATTGGTGCCACAACGCCTTCGTCAGTTAAAGGACAGAAAGCGACAGCTAAGTGAGGAACATGAGAAAATAAATAAAAATGAATACAACACTTAATAGCCGCTACCGCTTATAATTATCAATGATTTTGCGACGAATTCGGAATTATTATTCTTAATCTATAATATACGTATTTTCATTGTTTTGTGAAAATGAAATAACGCCACATAAACATGAGCTTCTGTGGATGTGTTAACTTTTATGACACCGAAGACAGCCACAACAAATTATTCATCATCATCATCATCGTCATCATCATCATTGTCATCATGATCATGATCATCATCATCATCGTCATCATCATCGTCATCATCATCATCACCATAATCAACATCACCATCATCATCATCATCACCAACATCATCACCATCATCGTCATCACCCTTGAGTTGCCCAAGGAGCATAGGTCTTCAACAAACATATGCCAAGTTTTCCTGCCCCATGCCATCAGCTCAAGATCTTTTAATGTCGTCTTCATCTGGTTAATGTCTGTCACCAGTTCTCTTCTCCGTATGTTCCTTGGCCTCCGTCTACCTCTCGTACCATGGGAATCCAGAACATGAACTGGCTGTAATGATATTAACAGGTTTCCTCAGTGTGGTTACTGTCTATCTTCAACGTCCTTTACTCATCTCTTGTTCCACTTGTTCTCGTCATCAGCTCCACATTAGTGAACTTGTCATGCTACATACACATTAGACACAATCTTTGAAGTTTTCTGTTGCATGACCGTGCAGAAGGCTTTGATGAATAAAACAATACGTACCACGTAGCCATCGGAGGTAAGCTGATCAAGAATCTTGTTAAGCCCATTGAGAGTTGGCTGACCCGACGCAAAAACTGGTTGCCCTGCTGCGGCTTGGTGAAAATTTGGAGCAGAGATCTTCTTGTACGTCTGCAAGACATCTTCCGCATCGTTGGTGTCCTGAACAATGAAGTACTTGCCCTGGAAAAGTGAGAAGTGTGTGCGGTATTGGGGAGAGACTGAAAGTTTTAATAAACGTTTAATTTTACTTGCAAGCAACCTGTCAAGAAAATCGGCAACGGCTTCTTTCAAGTAAATAGAAATTGATGTTTGCGCGTGTTCTAGTTGTCAAAAAAAGAAGGATATTTGCATTGAGTTCCAGATCAAAAGATATAGTCCTTTGTCCTCGTTGGATTTTGATATTTTAATTCTTCCTTTCCTCAATCGGCCGAGTTCCGTTCATTTTGTTGCGTGACACTATGGTTACACCAAGAATTATAACGAAAACAAATTGTTCACACTAGAGGTGATCTGTGTCAGCACTAACCACTGCGCTACCGCTGTTATATATATATATATATATATATATATATATATATATATATATATATATATATATATATATATATATATATATATATATATATATATATATATTGTCGTAGATTTTGGATAGGTGATTAAGATAGATTCTGGTCCCGCCTGAATAGACCTGAAAAAGGGTGGTAACTCAGTGAGAGATAAGGTAAAGAAATAGATTTCACGAGTGAAATGGTGAAAAGGTAGAGTCTGTCCCTGGATTGAGAAGATACTCTAGTCCAGCCTATCTTACGACTGAAATTTGTTTATCAGACAGTTTACCTTTATGTATATATTAACATATACACTATAACCACTCACATACACACAAACAGATAAGTGACGACAATTAGACGCACAAACGTGAAACTATATTAATGGAGTAGGGATATTGGGCCGAGCTGACCGACACAGGTAATTAAGTTTTATGTTAAGTTTATTTATCATAAAGAAAACTTCACAACATCTATTATCAAAGATCAAATATAAAAAAATCATAGGTTACAGAATTAATAAAGACATAGACACAAAAGTGCAATTCCCTCTGTTGAGACAAGATCCCGTTAGAAGAAGTTATTAACCCCCAAAAGGTCAAAAGATTAGCACTATGGTATAGGATTAGACTACACTGTAAAGAACAGAGTTTTTCTAATTTAATCTATTCTGAAATGAACAGTATTAGCAAACATAAGAAGAAAAAAAAAACAAAGTGAGTATAATGATTATACAAATGGAAGAATTATTTACTCCTGCTTTCTCTCTCTCTGACAAACATGTGGCCACATTTCAATCTCGCTTACATAATTGCTGATTTACAACGTCTGGAACAGAATTCCTTGGTACAAACAACGGATCTATTGTTGGGTTTTTCTTTTTTGGCAAAACCAGCCCCAGTTCCTCAAATTTACTGATTAATCCTCTTATTTGGGGAACGCTTGCTTTGTTACTGTTTATTGAATCTGTTCATGTCACAGCAATTAGTCCTGTTAGGAAAACACTTTCGAGATCTAATGTTCACAGTGTACAGTAGCTTGAAATATTCGATAGTTAAATAGAATGTCAGGTAGATAACTCTCTTCTTGATAAATCCTCGTCACACCTCAATGGTCGATAGTCGGGAAATGTTAATGTTTGTTTATTTCGCCACTGCGGGCTGAATGTATATGACAATGGAAAAAGAAATCTGGATATCTATAGGTCCAGTTACAATTTATTATTATAGTTTGTTGTTGGTACTCTATCTCTTTCTGGGTGAAACAAGAGAGGCCAAACAGGCCAACCTTGAAGACCCGATGTTTATATAAGAATGTTTTTTGGTACTGTTGGACTAAGATCCGTTATTCTCAGATTCAGATTAAGGCCGCTGGTAGGTTTGGTTTGTGATCTGTACTGAATTTTAGGAAGAAAAATACAAAATATTTAATCACAATATCAGTATCTATCCTAACCCGCGCAACGGTATAATTTAATATTCACTCGGCTATAAGATTTGGTTAGAAACCACAAGTGTAACGCTTATCTTATCGTTCTTATTAACCCGTGAAATGAATTCTAGTCAATTTCAAAGATTACTCATAATGAATTAGAAATAAATATATATTTCGTTAGTACTCATAATGAATAGTGCATTTACTAGTCAATTAAATTATCTCTTTTTCTGGATGGTAGCGAGTAATTATATTTTCGTTACAGCCGGAAAAATTAGCTATTGTTATTTAATTTGCTAGCCAATTAACACCAAAAATCCTAGTAAAATATAATGACGGACTTTAACCATTAAATCACTCAACGCAGAAAATCTTAGTGAAATCTAAATGACGGACTTAACAATTAAATCACTCGAACTTCTAGTATAATATTTACCGCAACACAGAAATTTAAAACTATCTCCAATCGAAAAACTGAGTAATTCCAATGGTACAATGGATCTAGAAATCGAAGCTAGATGTTCTGAAAAATTCTGTTGGTACTTGATAATGGATTTTAAAGGCTGGGATATATATATGAAATAGATAGAAAATCGCTAACCAGTGTCAGATTTCGCGTCTTGCTCGTATTCTTGGGAAAATCTGCGGTCGAATTTTGAATGAGTCAAATTTTACACTTATGCCGACCGCAGACGTGGTTCCGCAAACAAATCGTCTCTTTGATCTCCCTCGTTCCGTAACTTAATTACATTCACGAACGAACGGATGTGGGGGGGGGGGGTGTAACTGTGATTATCTCCCCTTTCCTCCGATTAATTCCCCCTGAGAAAGTGCACTCATGAATTATCGCTCTTGATTCTACAAATATACGACCCGTCCCCTCTCTCTCTACACGTGAAACAGTCTGGCCTGTCAATATACAACGGTTGCCCAATCGTTCGCGTTATAATACAGTTAACGGCTCAGGACTAGCTAATAGGTCTGTTTTCTAAACATTCCTAGTGTCTGTAAGACATAGAGAGAAAGAAAATAGGCGTGGCTAAAATATGAGTTTTACAGATATCGAAGCGCATGCCTTCTGCGTTAACAAACGTGAATATTAATAAGCAAGCAGCTTGGAAAACAGATGGAAGCAAAAACGTGAAGATTCATGTAATATATTTACATAACTCTGTCACACACACACACGCACGCACGCACGCACGCACGCACGCACGCACGCACGCACGCACGCACGCACACACACACACACACACACACACACACACATATATATATATATATATATATATATATATATATATATATATATATATATATATATATATATATATATATATATATATATATATATATATATATATATATATATATATATATATACTGAAGCACATTAAAAACGCACCACCTGTATAATCCAGGAACAGAGTGTGAAATGTAAATATAAGTGTTCATAAGTTTACATATTTGGAATCTTTATTCATTTTCCTATGAATCCATGCTGGTCATTAACTTGTACATTTGATTGTTATGAAATTCATTGCATTCTGTGCAGGCAAGGGAGAAAACCAAAAATGCAACCAATAAACAAATTCATTCACACTATCCTCAGTATCTGGTATGTCCACCGTGTGCTTGCAAACAAGCTTGGCAGTGGCTCCAAATGGAACGCACAAGTATCTGAAGGAAATTCCGGGGAATCAAGTCCCATTCACGTGTAAGAGCAGCTTCGAGCTGTTGCAGATTAGCTGTAGAACCTTGCCTGTAGACTCTGCGTCCAAGCTCGTCCCACAGATGTTCTATAGGGCAGGCCAATCAATCGTCACAATGTTCTGCTGCTGTAGATATTGCTGCGTAATGCATGCGGTGTGCGCACGTGCGTTATCCTGCTGGAGAAGCTGCAAGTCTTGATAATTTGTGAACGCAGGAGCAACCAATGCATCCAGAACCTCATCTCGATATGTCACAGCATTAATATTTCCACGGAAGACGTGAAGAGTCAAGCGATGGTGAAAACTGAATTCTCCCCAAATGTGAATACTGCCACCTGCAAATCGGTTGTGCTGACGAACACAGCAATCTGCAAAGCGCTCTCCACACCGTCGCCAAATCCGCATACGTCCATCAGCAAAGGATATGTTGAATCTGCTCTCGTCTGTGAATAGGACAGCATTCCACTGCAGTCTAGTCCATCTGACATGTTGCTCTGCTCATTGCAGGCGCTGCTGACGATGTCTGTGAGTCAAGTTTGGCCCAACATAAGGTCGTCTCGCAGTAAGGCCTGTATCTCTGAGTCGTCGTATGACTGTCATTCGAGAGACTTGCCCACGTCTACCCACTAGTGCTTTTGCTCTTTGACTTACCGGGAGAGAACGATTCCTTAGGTGACGCAGCACAATATGACGATCTTGCGCAGGGGTAGTAACTCGTGGTTGGCCACTCCGAAGTCTATCCCGGGCACTGACAGTGGTTCCGTAACGTTCATTGAGACGTACAATAGTGCTGTGGTGGCAATTCATCCTTCTGGCAATGGCCCGCGAGCTCATTCCGGCCTCCAACATACCGATGGCTCGTTGGCGGTCGTGGCATTTCAAGCACATGTACTGGGTGTTTTGTCTCAACGACTTTTTTATACCGAGTATACTGCCACAACGCATACACATTTTCAGGGTCATAGCTGTTGGGAATCGTGTTGCACGTGTAACTTTCATTGTTTTCATGTAGTCTGTACACAAACCCGTGGGTTGAATCATGCACTTTCCATTCCAGCAGCCATTCGCTCTCTACCTCATGACAAACACGGGGAAAATCCATTCCCACACTTTTTTCCCCAGCTTCTCGGCATCAGTATATATAATAGTGGTGCGTTTTTAATATATATATATATATATAGATATATATATATATTATATATATATATATATATATATATATATATATATATATATATATATATATATATATATATATATATATATATATATATATATATATATATACGAGGGACAGTTAAAAAGTAATGCCTCGTAAATTTTTAATTTCATTCAATAGGCAAGAAAACAGATAAAATTAACATTGAAATGTAGCCCCAAGTCTGAACTTCAAAAAATTATTTCTCAATGTAGTCTCCGTTATTTGTTACAGTTTTTGTCCATCTTCTCACAAGGGCATGTATCCCCGCACGGTAAAAATGTGTGACCTTTTTCCTAAACCACTGGCGTACGGCGCGTTTAAGGGTCTCGGTGTCCTCAAAGTGATGTCCGCGAAGATCTTCTTTCAGTGGTCCAAACAGATGGAAGTCAGAAGGTGCAAGATCGGGACTGTAAGGGGGATGTTTTAATAATGTCCAGCCAAATTCTGCAATCGCATCAATGGTGCGTTTAGCGGTGTGTGGCGTGGCATTATCGTGCAACAGTAGTGCAGTTCTCTGATCTTTTAATGGGTAAAGTCGCCAAAGACGACCTCTAAGCTTCTTCAAAGTTTCAATGTAACGGTCTGCATTCACCGTGTTTCCCTGTTTGTCGTAGATTTGTGATAGGTGATTAAGACTTAGTTTGGTCCTTCTGAATAGACATAGACATAAGTGATAGCTCAGTGGGAGGTGATAAAATAGAAATAGATTTCACGGGTGAGATGGAGGAACTATATTAGATTCTGTCTCTGACACTCGAGAAGCTTCTCTCAGTCAGCCTATCATCTACAACAGAGTTAGATTAGTCAGACAAATCTAATTTAATATATATTAATATATATACTCCTCACATACACACACACATAAGTGACTACAATAGAAACACAGACGTAAAACTATGACAAATGAAAATATAGATATTTGGGAACAAACTGACCGCCACACTGATTAAGTTTAAATGTGAAGTTTAATTATCAAAATAAACTTCCATCCCAACATATAAAATTACATCAAACATATACAAATAGTCATAAAGTCAATGAATTGCTACAAGAATGATAGACCCATTGGTATGATCCTTTCCCTCGATGTATAGCCCACAGTCCTGTTAGAAGAAAAGTGATAGCCCCAAAGAGTCACGGATACATATGATTTAGTCTAAGATTTCCCTTTACAGGTATGAACAGACTTGGATACTCTGATCTATCCTAAGGAAAAATATTGTTAGCAACAACACTTGCATAAAGAAATTTAAGACAGCAAAAAATGGGTGCCAAAATACAACAATAAAAGAATCGCTCAGTCCTGCATTCACTCTATTCAGTCAGCCGTGATCACTAGCTTTCGTTCGTACTTACAGCTTTGGTAGCAACTTCTGTTTATGGAATGGGTACTCTGTCGTTCTGGATGCCAATGCAATGCCAGACAGGTTTTACTTTATACACCCACGTCTTTAAGAATAAAATGTTTATGTTCTTCACAGATACTACTCAGTACTCAACGCTGGCAAAGTTGGGTCACCCCAGTTTCACTGAATAAAGAGAAAACAACATATAAAATACTTATACATACTATTCCCTCGGTTATAACTTACATTATAAACTGCAAGCGTAGAGCTTGTCGTATCATTTAAATCTCCCGTGAAATAAGTTATATTCACAAAATCAGTCATCATGAATTAGAAATACATACGTATTTCTTCAATACTCAATGATGAATCAGTGCGGTTATAAGTTAGTTAAAATATTCTCGACTGATTATTCGCAGTTTAATTTAATTCATTTACAGCTGCATGAGTTTAAGCTAGAAATTGTAATATATTCTGATTTCCACTGTAACTTGTCGACCAGCGAATATAACAGACTTAATATTAATTTCTTCTGCACAGAAATCTAACTAGTAAGATGAAAATAAGCGATTTATCACTAGATCACTCAACACAATAGATATTAATAATAATTACCTCCACACAGAACTACAGGCGATAGCACAAACTTAGAATGATACGCTTATATTTATAGGTAGTCTAGAAGCTCGGCAAAATTTCCGAAACAAACTCAGATTTCGCTATACAGCTTATTCTCTTTAGCACGAAACAACCTGTCTACTGCAAATTTGGAGAACAGAATGAAGTCACGTTTAAACTCCTGCTAGGATATATGAAACAGACAAAGCATCCCACGTTATTTCGAAATCCGAAATAGCGCCGGTATCTCCCCCTCTCCTAACACTTCACATTAACTCAGAAGCCTGCCATAACCTGTCAATACGCGTCTTAACGTCTTCTCCGACATACAGCTATTCTGGGCGATGTATGTCTGGCGCTTTCCACACCTCAGGCCGAGAAACTGGCCGAAGGATGCCGTGTCAGATGAAAATGTTAGACGATATGTCTGCCATCCCATGTCTATCGAGACGAATTTCGCACTATTCGCTCACCTGCAGAGACTGACATCTGACGTAATAAAATGCGTTCTCAGTAAGAGAAAAGAAACAGGTAAACGTTAGAATGTGAAAATATATATATTCGCAAACGAACGCATGCGAAAAAGAGGAAAAGGATAAAAGAGCGATAATAAAGTAGAGGACACGGGTAGAAAAGAAAAGAATATAGAAAATTTATTGATCATAAATCTCTATGCGACACTGTTCCACGAAGTCGAGAAGAATCACACCCTTCTCATACCAAAACACGGAGGCCATAACTTTCCCTACAGATGGTGAACTTTTGAACTTCTTTCTTGTTGGCGATGTTGTGTGATGCCATTCCATTGACTTCCTTCTTGGATTCTGGTTCAAAAAAATGAACCCAAGTCTCATCACCTGTCACAATATTCGATAAAAACTCTTCTCCTTCAGTTTCGTAATGGTGCAGGAGGTTGATGGCTATGGTTTTCCTTGTTTCTTTATGTCTGTCTGTCAACATTCTGGGTACCCACCGTGCACAAACTTTTGAATAACCCAGGTCTTTAATGATGTTCTGGACACTGCCTTTACTAATGAACAACATGGAAGAAAGTTCATCCAGTGTTACCCGACGGTCACCACGAATGATGCCATCAACTCGATGAATGTTGTGTGGAGTCAATGCGGTAGACGGACGGCCAGTCCGCTTTGCGTCAGCCATTGAGGATTGACCTACTTCAACTTCGTCACAACGATGTACCCAACGTCGGACAGTGCTAACATCCACTGTTGAATCTCCATAAACATTCTTCAAACGTTCGTGGATGCGAATTGGGGTCTCGCCTTCAGCATTGAGGAATTCTATGACATATCGTTGTTTTAACCGAACGTCTTTGGAGCCATTTTTAAACTGTTACAGTGGTGCCACCTGTTAGTGAAACAGGTTGGTAATGCTCTACAGTGCAGAAGAATGTTTGAGGAATCCTGCTAAATTTACAAATTGCACACCGATGCAGTATTTACATACATAAAAAATAGGAGGCATTACTTTTTGACCTTCCCTCGTATATACAAGGGGATTGACATAAGTCTTGGGCCTGACCATGAAGGACATGTCACAGAGAGCTGAAATTTTGTATAGTGTTTATTCCTTTTCAATATAGCCACCGTCTGAATTGACACACTTCTGCCATTTCTGCTTGACCTTGAAAAGGCCTTGGGAGTAGAACACCCTATTTTTCAAACTAAACCAGTCATCACATGTCAGTATAACCTCTTCATCGCTGTCAAAATGATTTCCTTTTAGCTGTTTTTTAAGATTTGGGAATAGAAAAAAGTCTGATGGAGCCAAATCTGGAGAATATGGTGGGTGTGGAAGAATTTCAATATTCAAATCGTTGGCTGCTAGCTGCACAAGCCGTGCTTTGTGAGAGGGCGCGTTGTCTTGAAGCAAAGGAAGATTTTGAGTGCGCGTTATCCCTCGTTTCCTGGTCACAACCTTTCTTAGTTTGGTGAGAAGATCTGCATAGTACTGTCCATTAACTGTGTTGCCACGAGGCAGATAATCTTTCAAAAAGACACCTTTGCCGTCCCAAAAAACAGTCAGCATCACTTTTCCTGCAGATTTCTGCGCCCTCGGCTTGACAGGTGTTGGGGAGCCCGGGGTTTTCCATTGCATGCTGGCAGTTTTGGATTCGGGGTCATAATGTTGTACCCAAGTCTAATCTACTGTCACCAAGGTGTCCAACAAATTTTTTGACTGACACTTTTTGAGCAACTGTTGACAGAAATTTACCCTCGTTTGCTTCTGTTCACGAATCAACAGTCGCGGAACCCAGCGTACACACACTTTTCTCATGTTCAGTCTGTTGTGTAAAATTCTATAAACTGTTCTTTCATTTAGTTTTACTCTACTAGCTATCTCCACAATTGTCATTTCTCGATCCTGGTCAATGATTTTCTTCACTCTTGTTGCATTTTCATCGTTGCACTCTGAGGCTGGTCTACCAGATCATGGCAGATCAGCAACATTTAAGCGGCCGCACTTAAACTGTTGACACCAGTTTTTTTAACCGAAGTATATGAAGGACAAGAATCACGAAACACTGGTTCCATCTCCCTGTGTATTTCTGTAGGTGTTTTTCCCTGAAACATCAGAAATTTTATCACAGCTCTGGCCTCCTTCTTTTCCATTGTTTTGTCAAATCTTTGGAGCAGCAGATCCGGTCAATAGGGTACATTGCGCCGTGCACCGTAGCGAGAAAACCCATTGAAGAAACAAACGCATACTTCACACATTCAGTGCAAATATGATGAACTTTAAATGTGCCAGGTTTCATCTTCCTCCTGTGACTCCTTCATGGTCAGGCCCAAGACTTATGTCAATCCCCTTGTATATTATATATATATATATATATATATATATATATATATATATATATATATATATATATATATATATATATATATATATATATATATATATATATATATATATATATATATATATATATATATATATATATATATATATATATATATATATATATATATATATATATATATATATATATATATATATATATATGGCCACTTCTTTGTTTCTCCAGTCCATTAAAACAAACAATAGTTTCATTTCTCTTTGTTATGTGTGTCAGGACTATACATTTGTTAACAACAGTTCTATAATATATATATATATATATATGCTTTTTGGACTACAGGAAGTCCTTCGACAACGAGAAACAAAGGATCTTTGCATATTATCAGAAAACTGATCTCGAGAGAGAATAGCACAAAATGAGACTCATTAGGAATATGCACTGGCACAAGAATTAAGAGAATTGGCAACCAAAAACAGGAAACACGCAGCGGACAAAACATTGTTGTTTAGGACAAGCTATAACAGGAACTGTTTATTCTTTAAAGTGACAACATTATGAGATCCATCGAGGATATATCAGTTGGTGGAGATAAACAGCTTGCAATATGCATTAGCGAAACGTGACGAGTGCAAAAGGAAATGATTAATATTATACGGGAAAATAATAATGAATTCCGTTCCTTAATTAGTAATAGGATCAAAATTGACGGGAAACAAACCGAAAACAATAGAGCTAAAAAATATTGGGAATTTTAAGATCCGAGTCAGGAACAATTGGCAACCGAAGTATTCATTTCTCACACTTCAGCTCCCCGCGGAGCATATACCTTCAACAAATTCAATCCCAGTCTTTCTGCCCTGTACCATCCATACAAGAACTTTCCATTTCTTCTTTATCCTTTTCATGATTTCTCCACTTCCCTTCTCCATGTACTTCTCTGTCTCCTTCTTCATCTCTTATCATGGAGATTCCTGAACAATGACTGTCTCGTAATGTTATCAACAGGCTTTCTCAGTGGATAGGACATCCATTACCAGCCTCTCCTTCTCATGTCTTATTCTACTGTCACTTGTCTGGTTTTTACCATCTGTTCCACACTGCTGACCTTGAAGTTCTTTTTTTTGTATGTTTGCTTCTTGGCTTAAAGCTTCAACAGGTATAACTGGCTCCACACAAAGCCCTCCTTTGTTGTCTGCTACGACATGCGTGGTAGTGTACAGTTCTATTATGCACTACCTCTCATTGGGCTAAGCAACACACTGGTGAACCAGTAAACAGCACATTTAGTAAGCAGTGTCTAATGTCTAGAACTCGTGTATATGTCTTACCCTGTGCAGTTCGCTGGGGCTTCTAAAAGACAAAGAAAAAAAAAATAGGACTACTGTGCCATCAGGCATGTAGTACAAGACGACTAATTTGAGATTTTGCATGGCACTGGCAACGTCGTCATGTAAAACAAAGTGTAACAGAAGACACAACTTTAAAGCATGTGAATTATTGGTGCAGGCTTGGTGCAGGCTTGGTGCAGACTTGGTGCAGGCTTGGTGCAGGCTTGGTGCAGGCTTTGTGCAGGCTTGGTGCAGGCTTGGTGCAGGCTTGGTGCAGACTTGGTGCAGGCTTGGTGCAGGCTTGGTGCAGGCTTGGTGCAGGCTTGGTGCAGACTTCCTGCAAGGGGACTGGCTACAGTGGTGGCTCCATGCTTCGCAAGGAGCGCAAAGGAAGCTGTTGATGATGAAAAAATATCTTGCTATTTTGTAGCCTTACTTCTCTGTGTCTTCGCTTTTTTGTTGCCATGATGGGGGTTTCCTCAGCTCTCGTCCAATTATCAGTGGTTTTTTCTAGTTTAAAATGGCATGAAACAACTGTGTATCTTACTTTAACCTTGTGAAAGGATTTGACTGGATTAGTAGCAAGAGAAATGGACACACTGTGTTTAAAATCCCTCTGACGCCAGTGGCGGACGTAATCACGAGGAAGGTTCACTTCGGAATGTCTCGCATTTGGTTTTGTTCTCACTAAAACTGCATTACATACTTCCGCATTTTTAACTTGAATCCCGTTTTGAGTTTTGTACGTCCACAATTGTAACAGTGTTTCCGAGTTTAATCGCTACCACTTTAAGGTAAACCCAGCGTAGTTCCCCGGGGCATCTAAAGGGGCAAGGAAAAAAATAGAACTACTGCATCTTCAGGTGTGTCGTATAAGGTGACTAGCATGAGGTTGTACATGAGGTTGGCAGCCTCATCTTGTCAAACAAATTGACACAGAAGCCACCACAGCAGTAGCACGTGATCGCTTGACGCAGACTTCCTGCAAGGGGACAAGCTTCAGTGGGGGCCCAATATATATATATATATATGGAGAGAGAGAGAGAGAGAGAGACAGAGAGAGAGATAGAGAGAGGGAGAGAGAAGGTTTTATTTTTAATACAAAGTAATACCCTATATTTCTTTTATCTAATCTGAAATAATCTTCGTTCCGTAATATTGTTTTTGTTCAAAGTGTAGGTTTGAACTCGAGTGCGCGGCGCCAAGTGACCGTGGAGCCCGATTGGGTCATATAGGTTAAATTGGGCTAAGGTCGGCCTTGTCTGCAAATATTGTTTAGATCTTTCGACTTTCTACGAAATATGTAACTATTTCTGAAAATTCATGCAGAGTGGTTTGATCGCTTGTTTCTGGATGCCCAACCCTCCTTCCTCATCTTTTACTAACTGCATTACTATTCTTTGCTTGTGTGGGAGAGGGGACTAAATTATGTACCTCTTATCATCCTGTTTTAACTCCCATACAACAACTACCAGCGTCCGCTGGGTAGGGTACTTATAGGCCTGGCCGCTCCCGGCAGTTACCGGCTTGGAAACACGGTGACGTCACGTTCCAGTCTGCCCAGCTGTAAATACCTGACTCTGCTCTTGAATTAGGAAAGGCAAAGACAGCGAGGAAAGGAACTGGTCACCCCACCTCTCGAAGCTGGACCTAATATTGTGAGGTCTCTAACACTTACTCCCCTACGACAGTATATGCTATGGGTCCACCTTTACCTTTACAACCACTAAGGTTACAATGTGTAGACAACAAGACACCTCTAGTGAGAAAACGGAAATGAGAGGGCGAGGTAGCGCTGAGAATTATAGCCCCTTCTCCAATTATCAACTGGGGACTGTAATCTCAGTCAGGGCAGAATTTCTGACGCGTTGATATCACCTATTATTTGGCGCCCAATCTTCCTTGAAAAAGGTGGTTCCATCTGTCTCAAGTTAACTATTTTCTCCTCTACTGCTTGCTCATGCCGTGAAACGCCGCTGGTGGCTCTGATTACTCGTTTCCGATCCTGTGCATGTAATGCAGTCTGGCGTGCTGTCTTAAGTTTGTTTCTGCACGATGTCTGGCACTCTTTCTTTCATTGTTTTCTATTTATTCCTGGTAACTTACATTTATAGATTATATCCCCTGCCTATTTTTCGCGGGTCTCTGGAGGGTCAAAGAAAGACTATGATTACTGAACCCTCAGGCTACTAAAGTGAGATTGTACCAGGGGCTAGCAACATTATCACTAATGTCAGATTGTACCAGGGGCTAGCAACATTATCACTAATGTCAGATTGTACCAGGGACCTCAAGATGCAGCAATAGAGACCGCAGTCAGCGACTCATAGCTTGACTGCCTGCGTCAGGACCAGCGAACCAGAGCTGGTCAAGACCGTGCTCCACCTCCACGTGGTGGTCCTGGAAACAGTCTGCAGCAGTGCAGGCTGGCTGAGCGAGTACGGATCGCAATGGGAAGGCAAACCCGGTCCTAAAAAATGCCGTGCAGAAGTCGGATGTGTCGACCGAAAGGTGCAGATATCACAGCTACGTTGGAAACAGACACAACGCAACCACCGTCCTTTTCAGGGCGAACGAGGAAGAAGAAAAGAAGAAGAAGATTGTACCAGGGTCTGACAACATCATCACTAATGTGAGATTGTACCGAGCGTCTGCTCGGTGCAGAGTTCCTACAAGAGGAACGGCTTAGAGGTGGCTCTATGCTCGGTAAGGATCGAAAGGGGAAATAATGACCAGGATTCGTGGTAACTAAGGTTGGAACTAGGCCAAGAGGAAGACAGGTGGTACATGTCACAGTGACTGTTAATTTATTTTACCATTCCGTTCCATATGTTATTACTTTTTTAATGTCCTGGTTTCATCGCCATTTGTATTCTTCTTTTCTTTCATTTTTCACCTTCTCAAACCCCACCCGACATTTGTTTACGTTCTGGCTGGCTTTCAGTACTAATTCCTTCAACGGTCAGCGTAGCGTAATGTTTTCTAAACGCACCTGTGGTTCGTTTGACCAGAGAAACATTTCTGTTACGCCTAAAGCGTTTGAACGAGCGAACGGGTTTCTGTGAAGACACGGCTCGTTAGCAGGGACCAATCTTCTGCGGTCGGTAAACAGGTTCTGATCTTCGATTCAAGGGGGAGATAACAATCGCGGTCAGTCTCTGAGTTTTGCCCCTTAGACGAGTTAGAGCTCTCATAATATTATGCATTTCTCTACCTGAAGGAATTTTCTTGCGGTTGTTGACTTCTGATGTCTCTAGAATAACCTTGTCTTACTCCTCATTACGCATTACGCCGATACATCTGTAGAATCAGGCTATGCAGGTGTCCCAGGGTAGCGTTGGTTGTAAGCTATAAATCTGGTTAGTCTTAATAGACTAACACACTCGTGAATATTTTCCTGGCCCGAGATGGACCATCATGAGATAAGGCAGACTTTAACACAGAACTAAATGTTAAGGCCTATCTCTAGTCATTTTTCGGGGTGAGTCGACATGTCTTATTAATATATAAATATTCATGTTAGCTTTTTATATATCTGATAGGAATGTGACTTACTTCATTTTTTGAGGATTTCTCCCGGTAAATTTAATTCAGTGATAATGTAGCGCTGTCTACGGCCTTAGTTAAGTGGTGCTTAAACTGTTACGGTTTATAATGGGAAATGATAAACTTACAATAACAGCATACTAGGCGTAGAATCAGTTCATACAATGCTTACCATTGGGTTAAGAGTCAGCAAAATTAACTGTCATTTCTGCAAGATAAGGTCAGAGGTGTCGATCATTCACTTAACACTGAATTATAGGAGAAAGTCACTTATTCCTTATTTGATAGATCGTTCTAGTGGCAAGGGAGAATCATTTTATGCTTACTTGTGTGGCTAGGCACTAGTCTTTAACTTTCACAGAAAGCAGTCACCAGGCATAGATATAATTATGTCTTATGATTCAGCCACAGCTGTATTATTATAGCAGGAACATTGCAGTTTTCTATGTACTCATTTTGTGGAATGTTAATATATTTCCCCAAGGGGACATATGATTTATTTGTGTAATGTCACATGCTGTAATCTGTTTATGTAATTCATTTAATGTTGTAAGATGAATAATCATATTCATTCAACTGTAACTACAAGGTTAGGTTTCCTGTATGTTTAGTTGGAAGAAGAGGAGTAGATTTTGCTGTCAGAACATTTACTGACAGGTACCTGGGTGTACAAAATATATTAAGCCTATGCGGGCACATGCTATAATTGATAGAGTGGAAGGAGCGGAGCATAACTGGTTAAAAAAACATTAGAGTGATTTTGTTGTTGCTTGATGTAAAGGGTGTCTTTTTTTTGGGTCTCAGTTTCAGGGATACCGAATTGCTACAGTCAAGTCTCCAGTCAGGCGAAGAATGTCATATACTCTTCGGTCTAGAGGGATTCTGAATACAGCAAGCAATCACGAGTCGTCACCCCCATTCCTGAACCTAAACCCTTTGTCAACGCCAAGTTAAGCTCACGCAGTGCAACGAGCCAACGCTAAATCTGAAATCATCTCAGACAGTAGTAGTTCTCTACTCGCCTATTTGATTACCAGTCAGAGCATTGCGGCTTCCAGAATATCAAAACCGCCCAGCATGTCTATAGCAGAATCTGATATCACCCGCCTTTGTGTGCCTAAACGGGGCACTCAGCCAAACCACAGCCAAACCAGTTTAAACCGGATTTAATGCCAAGCAAGCAATAGCGCCGGATAAGAGCGCCTGGTTCTCTTCGTCCCCAAATAACTTCGTCTGGTGTAGTTCTGGGTTATGAAAACCTCGCACTTAGGAGCGGTCAGCAAGAGAAATAGACAGCGTCTTCCAGCCCTGTGATAAACGAGCGCAAAGGCCTTTTTGCTCCATCTTTTCCTACATTTTTCATGTTGTATTTTCTCCGATATTTGCTCTTTCATCCCATATTTGCGACCCACATTTGCTATTTCATCGTTGTGATTACTCGCGACCGGTATCTAGAGAACCACATTTGTTCTTTCATCGGGGGAAATAAAAGTCCTTTGATTGAGTCCCCATGCCCGACATTATCGTTTGAAGCCCACATTGCATCGTGATAAATCTGGTAAAAAACACATCTGGTCATCCTAATCAAACATCTGGGCATGCTGTAATTTCTGTGACACCACATTGGACGCCCAGATTGGCCAGGGGAAAACGTCTCATGCTGTAATGGTGTTATCTTTGGTCGGCCGCGGTTCAGACAAGCGTTGGTTTACCACATTGGACGCCCACCTTGGCCAGGTGAACAATAAACAATCAGAGGTCAAACTACACCCACGTTTGGACTGACAGGGGACAAGAGCGATCCTGTGAATGAGTGACCAGAGGGGCCATTAAGGATTGGTTGGTATGGGCGGAGCTGTACAAGAAACCCATATTGGACTGGCAGAAATATAATCTACTGCGTAGCTTGTTCTAGGAAGGAGTCCAGTTTTTTACCTTGTGAGGAAGAGATTAAACCCAAAAACGCATAGCCTAACACACGTGTTTATTCAGAGTGGATATAATTCAGTTCTGTGATTAATTGTGTTCTTAAAGGATTTTGCGAAGGGAAAAGAAGTTCATCAGAAGTCTGAGTCTACACGCAACGTGTCTGACGTCTAACCAGAAATAAGTTATCAAAAACGGACATTTGGCTAGCAGAATTCGCCATAGGACATCTTTCATTCCTCAATTAAAAAGGAATATTGTCTCACCCACAAGTCAGAAGGTGGACGCAGCATTTTTCGTCACCATATACTGCTTGCTCACAAGTTCAATACAGAGTTATCACAAGTTCAATACAGAGTCATCATAAATTCAAATCACTCGAAAGATCATTATTATCTGAAGTCAAGCAAAAGAGCTCAAAAGAGGAATCGCATATTTATACCAAGTGCAACACCCTCTTAAGCGCATTCTATGAAGCAGACTATATATATATATATATATATATATATATATATATATATATATATATATATATATATATATATATATATAATGAATCACGACTATATATGCAAGGTTATGAGTCTACATATCACTACCGATTCGTGAAGATATCCAGTCTGGCCAGTACCCTCCGGAGATTAGACAACAGACCTTTTGTTCATATGACAGCTATTAACTGTTGATCAACACTACAGAGATATACTCAAACAGTGAAGGAATATACATAGATATCTCGTCAGCGTTCTCCGTACGACAACAGTATTCATCAGAACGTCCTCAGCTTAGAGATACCCCACTCGACATAACGTATAACAACTTGGGACATTTTATGCATACATGTGAATCCTCATATCTAGGAGAAGCATTTAGAGACACATGGACTGTGTAGAGTACTCACCATTTTGGTAACACGTATCATATCACATCATCATTTCACTTTACACCAGTTCATTCTTAATTAACTATTACTTAATTAACTGCAATTTTATTATCTCATCTGTGTGTTTTGTGTGAATCGTCTTTCACCATCATCACGTTCTAACCATTACTAACCCTATATGTGTTGATATTTCATTAATAAACCCAACGATCGTTTGATCATTATCTAGTTTGTTAATGTATCACTCGTGCTGTCGGTGTTACATATTCACCTATAGGAACCTTTCTCTACTCAGATGAGGTTGGGGGCTTTTTCTTTACGGGATCTAAGGGCAGAAGCTAAGGTCATGGGGAAACAGAACTCTTTCCATAATTAATTAGAAAACACTGTCTAGTGGAAAGCATTCGCATTCCTGTCTTCTTGTCCCTATCTCGAATAGGTCTTTTTCTTTCTTAACGAGCCAATTTCTTGAGACCTTATATCTAATAGACTATTCCTGGCAAAAACGACTGTCGTAGTTGCCCCAGTACTCACCACACGACAATTGGGGGCTCGTCTTGGGATTAGTGAACCCGGACTTAGAAATGTGATAAATCACATTTTCATCCCTGCCATACAATTGGGATAATTGCAAAATTGGTTGGCATTTCGAGGGATTATCTCTCAGACTGACTATTACTATAATTTGTCTATTTCATAGGGGAATAATTTATATATCTAAAGCACGAGTGATACTTTTTAAATTGAGTATCAAACGGACAGAGTAAACACTTTTTGAGAACAGAGGATACTGTAGGGAACTGAAATTTTTTTTTTTTCAGTAACTGCTGGAGAAATTGTTATCATAAATATTTAGTAAATTTTTCATAGAAACTTCGAGATAATCTGTTAATTAATTTTTCAGAATACGCTGAGTGAGTGATTTTTAAGAACTATTTGAACTTGATTACTAATTTAAACCTAGCTGGTTTTAAAGAGATAATTACTTGGGCGAGTCTATTAAATTTGTTTGGAGGTCACTGCCAATTTTTCCCTTCGCAAACCCGTACGGCATATCATGGCAGATGCTGCAAAAATTAGAACTAGTTTAATGGAGGCATAACCTCTACACCTCACGGTAGAAGGGGAACGACTAAGTAAGTAAGTAAGTTAATGGAGGCAGGGCGTGAATACGGGTTAAGTGGAAAAGACCTGATGAAATATGTAAGCGAGGAGACTGATAAACTCCATGCAAGAGAGATGGAAATGCAGAAACTTACAATGGAGAAAGCCGCAGCAGAAGCAGCGGAGCGGAAAGAAGCAGCAGAAGCAGTGGAGCGGAAAGCCGCAGCAGAAGCAGTGGAGCGGAAAGAGAAAGCCGCAGCAGACGCAGCGGAGCGGAAAGCCGCAGCAGAGCATGCACTTAACATGAAGCAACTGGAAATCCAGGGACAGACCAATCAGATAGAGCTGGCAAAAAGTGCAGCGGCTTCAAACTGTGATGGAGGGTACTCACCCCGCTCAGATGGTGTGCCTACTTTGCAACCTGCGCCACCCAATGCCATGAACTTTCCGCTGGAACCTTTTTTAGAAAGGAATGATACCATGGACGCCTTTTTAGACCGCTTCGAACGCTTTGCAACAGGGTTTGGGCTTGAAGAACGGAAGTGGAACTTGAAACTTTCCCAGGGCCTAAGAGGAGCTGCCTACGAAGTTTTTAATAAACTTCCAGCCGGAGAGCAAGATGACTACCAGGCATTGAAAAAAGCTCTCTTGGTGAGGTACGAGCTTCATTCAGAGGCTTACCGAAAAAAATTTCGAGGTTCTAGGAAGGATGCAGGAGAGACTTTCTCACAGTTTGCAGCCCGTATTGAAGACTACTTAGTGAAGTGGTGTACACTGGGAAACTTTACCGAGAACTATGACGGGTTGAAAGAGTTGATTGTGATAGAGCAACTAAAAGAGTCTATGTCGGTGGAAATGCGTAGATTTCTCACTGAAAACGGCGCTGACCGGTTAGAAAATATTCTTACACTGGCAGAGCGATTCCAAAATGCTCTCATGGAGTCTCAAGGAGCCAGAAAGAAGTTTTCGGATCAGGCGCCAAAGCAACCTGCTCGCTCCCAACCAGACCAACAAAGCAAAGGACCACACATCTCGCATAAACAGCACGCAAAACAAGATAACTACAAAGAGCAAAACAAGAAAAATGCTGCGCCACACCAGAGACAGGGAGATAAATGGTGCAAGTACTGTCGCTTGAACAATCACAACACTAATGAGTGCAAGCGCAGACCTCCTCCCCAACATGCTGCCTGTCTGCAGAAAAAATCGTCACCCCAGAAGGAGCAGAGGACCGGAAACGTTTCTCATCCTCCTGTCATCGAATCAGTCCTCGTAAACGGACAATCTGTGGAGTGCCTTTATGACACAGGACTTGCTTTCGATGCGGTGGTCAGGGCATCTCTTGTCACCCCTGACCAGATAACAGAAGAGAGTGTCGACATCCAAGGTCCGACGAAGGATGTTGCACCCATGACACTGCCAATTGCACTTATCAGAGTGGAATCTCGTTATGTGACAGGAGAGATTCGTGCAGCTATAATGGAAGAACCAATCTACTCTTTAATCTTGGGATGTAGATATGTGTTCCTTGGAGAACCTACTCAACCACTAGTCATAGCGGCCGTACAGACTAGAGGACAGTCAAAAAAAGACGCAGAGCAGGAACCTCCTACCAATATCCTCCCTGAGGAATTGAAGAGGGTCCAAAGGGAAGATTCCTCACTGGCGCCCTGTTTTAAAAAATTACATAGGACACACAACCCACCTACCAATGGAGACTTCTTTATGAAACATGGATTGATGTATCGCCGAGCTGGAGATGAAGGACAGGAACACAACCAATTAGTAGTTCCTGCAACCTATAGGAACCAGGTGCTTGAGATGGGCCACTCTATCCCATTTAGTGGACACATGGGAATGAGCGCCACGACTCAAAGGATCGCCTGCCACTATTATTGGCCAGGGATCACCGGCGGCATTGAACGTTTCGTCAAGTCTTGTCCTCAGTGCCAGAAAGTTGCACCAAAACACTGGACGGCACCCGCGACCCTTGGGGACATGCCAATCTTGGGCACCCCATTTGGAAGAGTGGCCGTGGATATAATTGGACCTCTGCTGAGAACTAAGAAGAGGAACTCCCATATCCTTACCTTAGTGGACACCTGTTCCATGTGGGGCGAAGCCATAGCCATGCCAGCATGCGACTCAGTGCATGTAGCTGACGCTTTACTGAATATCTTTACTAGATTGGGCTTCCCGCATGAAATTCTCACAGACAACGGGTCACAATTTAGAGGCAAGTTGACAGAGGAGGTGCTTAGAATATACTTCGCCCTATCACCCCCAAAGTAACGGGCAAGTAGAGTGGTTTAACGGGACGCTCACCTCTATTCTTCGGAAGTTGGCACAGGAGAAGCCAGAAACTTGGGATCAGTATCTTCCTGCCGCATTATTTGCTTATAGGGAAGTACCGCATGCGTCAACTGGAGTTCCTTCGGCCACATTACTCTTCGGAAGACCAATTAAAGGTCCATTAGAAGCATTATTAAGAACATGGACAGATGCCAAGGCAGACGACACTGTCACATCAGCCTTCCAGTACGTCACAGACTTGAAACAACGCCTGAAGACTGGCTGGGAATTAGCCACAGCGAAAGTACGGGAGGCTAGGCGGAAACATGCCAAATATTACAATCGCAATGCGAAGGACCGAGAACTAGCAGTAGGAGAGAAGGTGCTACTTCTTCTGCCAAGTAGCAGTAATAAATTGCAGATTTGCTGGAGGGGACCCTACAAAGTGGTGGAAAAGATTTCTCGCACCAACCATAAAATCGCCGTGAACGGAAAGCAGAAAATGTATCACTTAAATCTGCTTAAGAAGTTTTACGAGCGAGCCCCTGCCGAACCAGCGCACCTCATGACTATGGCCATTGCTATGCAAATGGAAGAAGAGCCATTATCATCCGTAGAGTACCCGGTGATACAGGAGGAATCACATTTAGATGTGAAAATAAGCTCCACCTTAACGGAAGCCCAGCAAGAAAAAGTAAGGAGATTGATGGAAAACCACGCCGACTCTCTGACAGACAAACTGGGCCGGACAAACCTGATGGAGTTTGACATGGAAGTCACGGATCCTACGCCCATCCGAATGAGAACCTATCCGATTCCGTATGCCAAGGCGACGGCATTAAAGCAAGAAATTGATTACTTACTTAAGGAAGGCATAATTTCGAAGTCGGAGTCCCCTTACAGTGCGGGAGTGGTGCTGTTACGCAAACCCAGTGGAGAACACCGCCTGTGCATCGACTACCGACAGCTGAATGCGTTAACACAGTTCCAGCCAGAACCGTTACCGGACCAGAACCAGCTATTTACTAAGCTGAGCAGGGCTCGCTATTTTTCAAAGATCGACCTCAGTAAAGGGTACTATCAAATACCGGTAAAAGCTGAGGTGAGGAACCTGTTAGCCTTCAGTACTCCAGATGGACACTTCGAGTTTAATGTGATGCCATTTGGACTGAACAATGCTCCTAGTGTCTTCACAAGGATGATGCGAAAGTTATTGGATCCTTTGAACCATCCCGCCATCAGCAATTTTATGGATGATATCCTAGTAGCTACTGAATCGTTTGAAGAACATATATCAGCGCTATCCTTGCTGTTTAACAGACTCAGAGAAGTGGGACTAACCGCCCGCCCAACCAAATGTCAAATTGGGTGTGAACAGCTAGAGTTCCTAGGACATACTATATCCCATGGGACCATGTTCCCCGAGACTCAAAACGTTGAGAAGCTGAGAAATGCACCGAGACCGTCCACAAAAAGGGATGTCCGGGCATTTGTATCTCTCTGTGGATTCTATCAGAGATATATAAAGGATTTTAATAGCCTCTGTGCGCCGCCTACATCGCTAACCAAGAAAGGAAACCCAGATAAAGTGACATGGTCAGCAGAATGTGAACATGCATATGCACTCTTAAAAGAGAAACTCACCACAAAACCTATTTTACGGCTTCCGGATTTAACTAGAAAAATCATCTTGCGCACAGATGCCAGTAACATTGGAATCGCGGCTACATTACTACAGCCAGATGATAGAAGCCCACCAAATCTATTTTCGGTCGCATATGCGAGTCGGAAGTTAAACCGAGCAGAACAAAACTATTCCACAATCGAAAAGGAATGTTTGTCCCTCGTCTGGGGAATACACAAATTTCAAGCATACCTGCACGGAAGGAAATTTACAATCCAGAGTGATCACCAACCTCTGACCTTCCTCGCCAATTCAAAGAATTTGAATGCTATACTGATGAGGTGGTCGCTTGGTCTACAACATTACACGTTCCAAGTGGACTATATCCAAGGAAAACATAACGTAGGAGCGGATTTTTTAAGCCGTCATCCTATGAGGCAGGACGGAGAGCACAGACAAGTAGAGGAAAGGGTGGAAACCGGAGAGAAAAACGAAGATGAGGAAAAGGATTAAGGAATCCCGAGCAAGAAGGCTAAGCTCTCCTGAGTACGATTGACATCACACTTGAGGAGGGGTTATTGTGATAAACGAGCGCAAAGGCCTTTTTGCTCCATCTTTTCCTACATTTTTCATATTGTAATTTCTCCGACATTTCCTCTTTCATCCCATATTTGCGACCCACATTTGCCATTTCATCGTTGTGATTACTCGCGACCGGTATCTAGAGAACCACATTTATTCTTTCATCGGGGGAAATAAAAGTCCTTTGATTGAGTCCCCATGCCCGACATTATCGTTTGAAGCCCACATTGCATCGTGATAAATCTGGTAAAAAAACACATCTGGTCATCCTAATCAAACATCTGGGCATGCTGTAATTTCTGTGACACCACATTGGACGCCCAGATTGGCCAGGGGAAAACGTCTCATGCTGTAATGGTGTTATCTTTGGTCGGCCGCGGTTCAGACAAGCGTTGGTTTACCACATTGGACGCCCACCTTGGCCAGGTGAACAATAAACAATCAGAGGTCAAACTACACCCACGTTTGGACTGACAGGGGACAAGAGCGATCCTGTGAATGAGTGACCAGAGGGGCCATTAAGGATTGGTTGGTATGGGCGGAGCTGTACAAGAAACCCATATTGGACTGGCAGAAATATAATCTACTGCGTAGCTTGTTCTAGGAAGGAGTCCAGTTTTTTACCTTGTGAGGAAGAGATTAAACCCAAAAACGCATAGCCTAACACACGTGTTTATTCAGAGTGGATATAATTCAGTTCTGTGATTAATTGTGTTCTTAAAGGATTTTGCGAAGGGAAAAGAAGTTCATCAGAAGTCTGAGTCTACACGCAACGTGTCTGACGTCTAACCAGAAATAAGTTATCAAAAACGGACATTTGGCTAGCAGAATTCGCCATAGGACATCTTTCATTCCTCAATTAAAAAGGAATATTGTCTCAACCACAAGTCAGAAGGTGGACGCAGCATATTTCGTCACCATATACTGCTTGCTCACAAGTTCAATACAGAGTTATCACAAGTTCAATACAGAGTCATCATAAATTCAAATCACTCGAAAGATCATTATTATCTGAAGTCAAGCAAAAGAGCTCAAAAGAGGAATCGCATATTTATACCAAGTGCAACACCCTCTTAAGCGCATTCTATGAAGCTGACTATATATATATATATATATATATATATATATATATATATATATATATATATATATATATATATATATATATATATATATTTTATGAATCACGACTACATATGCAAGGTTATGAGTCTACATATCACTACCGATTCGTGAAGATATCCAGTCTGGCGGGTACCCTCGGGAGATTAGACAACAGACCTTTTGTTCATATGACAACTATTAACTGTTGATCAACACTACAGAGATATACTCAAACAATGAAGGAATATACTTAGATATCTCGTCAGCGTTCTCCGTACGACAACAGTATTCATCAGAACGTCCTCAGCTTAGAGATACCCCACTCGACATAACGTATAACAACTTGGGACATTTTATGCATACATGTGAATCCTCATATCTAGGAGAAGCATTTAGAGACACATGGACTGTGTAGAGTACTCACCATTTTGGTAACACGTATCATATCACATCATCATTTCACTTTACACCAGTTCATTCTTAATTAACTATTACTTAATTAACTGCAATTTTATTATCTCATCTGTGTGTTTTGTGTGAATCATCTTCACCATCATCACGTTCTAACCATTACTAACCCTATATGTGTGGATATTTCATTAATAAACCCAACGATCGTTTGATCATTATCTAGTTTGTTAATGTATCACTCGTGCTGTCGGTGTTACATATTCACCTATAGGAACCTTTCTCTACTCAGATGAGGTTGGGGGCTTTTTCTTTACGGGATCTAAGGGCAGAAGCTAAGGTCGTGGGGAAACAGAACTCTTTCCATAATTAATTAGAAAACACTGTCTAGTGGAAAGCATTCGCATTCCTGTCTTCTTGTCCCTATCTCGAATAGGTCTTTTTCTTTCTTAACGAGCCAATTTCTAGAGACCTTATATCTAATATCTCATAGACTATTCCTGGCAAAAACTACTGTCGTAGTTGCCCCAGTACTCACCACACGACAAGCCCCTCACGCAATTAGAGGTCACCAACGTTTAGCACCACCAAGGAAAGTTTAGTAGGCTTATTCCCTCACCTTGAAGGATCTACATGTAAGACACTTTTCTGGAGCTAGCACCTTTGGTCCCATGAAAGCGGACAGGCTGTCGCTCAGTTTGTTTATTTGGTCAGCAGAAGATAAACAGCGTCTTCCAGCCCCTCACGCAATTAGAGGTCACCAACGCTTAGCACCACCAAGGAAAGTTTTGTAGGCTTATTCCCTCACCTTGAAGGATCTACATGTAAGACACTTTTCTGGAGCTAGCACCTTTGGTCCCACGAAAGCGGACAGGCTGTCGCTCAGTTTGTTTATTTGGTCAGCAGAAGATAAACAGCGTCTTCCAGCCCCTCACGCAATTAGAGGTCACCAACGTTTAGCACCACCAAGGAACGTTTTGTAGGCTTATTCCCTCACCTTGAAGGATCTACATTTAAGACACTTTTCTGGAGCTGGCACATTTGGTCCCACGAAAGCGGACAGACTGACACGCAGTTTTATTCATTTGGTAAACCAGAGGTAAATAGAGTCTTCCAGCCCACCTCGCGCAATTAGAGGTCACCAATGATAGCACCAACAAGGAAAGTTTTGTAGGCTTATTCCCTCGCCTTGAAGGATCTACATGTAAGACACTTTTCTGGAACTATTACATTTGGTCCCACGAAAGCGGACGGACTGACACTCAGGCTATTCATTTCTCTGTGTTCTACAGGTTTTATGATCGGTGGTCTGTGTGTGTTCGTCGGTGTATTTTGCATATTTTGATTATTGATGATTATTGATGCAATTTTATGTTGTTGTGATGAGATGCATTAATTTCATGCTTTTCTTCTTTAATAAAGTTTACACATTTATTAATGCGCTGTTCACAACCCTTCCATTCATAATTAACTTGTTTAGAGAAAAGCGTAAGAGCAGGAGGTGCTTAGACAGTATAAGTGAGTTGAGGGCTTGGAGAGAGTAATAACTTTAATAACTCTTCTCCAGGTTTGTCTCAAGTCCATCTCCTATTTACACCTTTCTGTGTGTGTAATCTATAACTCTGTCAGTCCACTATCCCTTGTCGATTTCACTACTATTGTCCAACTCGACAAATACTCTACACTCTAACTCAACCACGACAGCACGATAGTATGGCGCTCTCTCCGGGAAATTTCTACACCGCATAGTAGAAAAGGACCGACTAAGTAAGTGAGATTCCTGGTAAGGATCTCGTTACACATCCTTTGAGCTATATTGGGAATATGGTGTTAGAACCATATTTTCTTAACCATACGTCACAATAGGGGTGATGTGGTCAGCATCAGGCCGGCCGCCTTAACCTTCCTAGAGTTGCTCTGGTACCCAATGTATGAGGCTGGGTTTATCCCGGAGCAATTTCCGGTCTAAAAAACCCCCACCTCAACTGGGGATCGAATCTGGACCGCTGAGCAGGGAAGCCAATGCACTAACCCCTGCCCCAAGATTCCTGGTAATAACATTGTTAGATTATTGTTTCATCGCAGTTTACCCTCACTAGCTTCCCAAATAACTTATTCTTTGTTTCGTTTCTCAGTGTATTACTTCATTGGTTCTGTTCCAGTGATTGCTTTGAATTCTTCGTTTTTGTTTTGTTTACAATTCCCATCAGTGAGTTTATTGCCTGGACTTAAGTTTCGTTGTTTTGATACTGAACTTTGTTCTTGCACATTGTATTGTACAGGCTAGTGATTACTCCTACTATATTGAGTGCTTGCCTTTCGCGGCACAGTTGCCCAGTTCCAGGATCCCAAACCTGGTAGCATCACTATCCAGTCTACCCAGCTGTAAACTGATATTTCACTATTCTCCTTAGTTAGGGAGGGCAAAGGCAATGAGGAAGGAAACTGGTGGAGGAAGGAAACTGGTCACCTCATCTCATACACATGGACCTAGTATAGTGAAGTCTCTAACCTTTCACTCCCCTACGTCCGAATCTGCCGTAGGACTACCTGTTTAGCAGTATTCAGTTGACTACTACGCTGACTTAGAGAGCATTGAGTATTCAGACTTGAAAATGATAATATGCAGACTTTAAAGTGATACTATGCAGATTTGAAAGTGATACTATGCAGACTTGAAAGTGATAATATGCAGACTTGAAAGTGATACTATGCAGACTTGAAAGTGATACTATGCAGACTTGATAGTGGTAGCTGTACAAGGTAAAAGTAGTTCCATAGCCAAAACTGCCGTAGAGGAGTGAAGATGTTAGAGAGTTCACTATTTTATGTTGTGCGGTGACCAGTTCCCTTCCTTGCTGCCAGCCCCTGCCTTTACTCAAGCACACACACACACACACACACACACACACACACACACACACACGCACACGCACACGCACACGCACACACACTCATCATCAGTCTATACCCTTTAGCTCCTTAATAGGCCTTCAACAAACACACGTGTCACGAAGTGGATTTAAGTTGATAGAGTTTGTCTGAGTGTAAAGACAAGACACTAGTAAGAGAAAGTCTGAGCTGATAGATTTGTATGAGAATGATAGTGAATGTGGAAGATGAGGCTTATAGCTTCGAGGGTGAGAACCGAGATTGACTCTCCCTCGCCACTCGTGACTTTGTTAAGAGCTAAAGACTCACAACCTCTGACTACCAAAAAGGAGATAAGGTTTCACTACAAGTCCACAGACACACTATACAGACAATTATATATATATACGTACAGTAAAGTTATATATAGAGACTGACCCAGTATGAAGTTTATAGTTTATTTACACCACAAAAATAAATTATATATCAAATAAATAAAGTGCGTGTTCGCACACCTGAAAAGAACAAATAATTAAAATGACAATTAATAAAATCCAACCCTTTCACCCAATCATTCAACCTGCCTGGGGAAAAAGAATAGAGGATTACACACACGGTAAGTTGGTGGGATCTCTAACTGCGAGCCACCACTCCTATTACCTATTATTAATTATTAAAAAAACCATCTAACACCACTGTCCAGCTGTAGACCTAACTAACTGTTTACACAACCTCTGCATGAACTTTCTGAAGTCCTACACTGCACATCACGAACACTGATCCACTAACTGACTTCTTCAGAGCAACCTCAGAAGCTGTCCTCTGCTCTGACTATCTAACTCTTTATAACTTCTGTCTCTCCTCTCTAAAGCATTCAGAAGGAATGTTAACCCTATCTCCCTCCACGAATATTGCTGTTGAAGACTTGGGCTTTTAGACTCAGGTACTTGACTCGGACTGTGACTGCGTCACTTCTGGCGAACTTAATTCGTTATCGGCCGACTGAACGCACTTAGGATTTAAGGACAAACAGCATTATTATAGCTGTGTAAAATTAGAACCAACCTCCAGGCAACGCGCCTTTTTAGGAGTGGTATATCGAGCTGAGAGCTTGGGATTTTAACGATGAACACGTTCCCGATGAAGCGTGGGGGCTTCACTGCAAGAGAACGGCTATCTTCTCCTGGTGCAGACGTATTTGGTGCCGGTAACTTCCGCGTCACCAATTTTCTTTCGCCTCTGCCGATGCCTCGACCCTTTCTACTCCTGAGAATGGCCTACTATCTTGGCAAACTGTGAGGCAAATTTTGCACCCCTCTCTGTGTGCCGTGAAAAATTGCTGTGAAACAAATAATAACAACATATATACAATACATCAAAATTTACTCATCTCTAACACCTAACTCCCTTAAATAAATACCTCTCCCGTCTATCCCCTACACCTCTCTACGCACAAGCGATAAAAAGTACTCTTACACATCTCCTACCTCAACGTAAATATCTGTCTGGTAGGAAATCCCAGACACTGCTGACCTAATCTGTTACGTTAATCTCGCCTCAGCGTCAAAACAATTCATACACTGAAGGAATTCCCTTACTGCCAAATTCCTGGCCCTACTTTATATTACAGACTGAGCCTGGTGAGTCATCGCTTAACCCAAAAATAAATTAGACCTCACTATGAATAATTAAATCCCATCTCCGTGAAATTAATTACCCCTCTCTCCAACTACCTCACAAACATTTAGTACAACTACTTAATACTCACTAAATAAAATTACAAAAAATACGCTCACGTATTTACACTGCCAATATTATAATCACATCGAGGTTACATGTATATTGGACCTCACAATTTCAGTATTGATATAGCCTAAGGACATAACCTTATAAAATTAATTCCACAAGCGTATTTACCCTGCGAATATTATTCTCAAATCGAGGTTACCTATATATATATATATATATATATATATATATATATATATATATATATATATATATATATATATATATATATATATATATATATATATATATATATATATATATATATATATATATATATATATATATATATATATATATATATCGGACATCACAATTACAGTATATATATATATATATATATATATCCTAAGGACTTAACCTTATACACTTACTACATCGAAAGCCTTGACACGCAATATCTCAACCAACCAACGATAGTACTAGCTTATCATAGAAAACATTATATGCACACTTACATTTTTATTATTTGCAATTGATGGCACTTTCGTTTATAAAATTTAAGTTAACTTCCAGAAGAAACTTTACTTTATCGGGCAAAGATTCTATTAAGAAACGAACTTTAAGTACGACGCTAATTAAAATATGGACATACCCAATTCTCGAATTTCTCACTTAAGAGCAGACGAATATGACTTAGATTTCACAGCTGATAATTCTGGAGACAAAGAGACCCGCTAATGACTAGACTTACTTACTTACTTACTTAGTCGTTCCCCTTCTACCGTGAGGTGTAGAGGTTTGGAAGAGAGAGCGCCAGACTATCATATCGGCTGTCTTCATCCTGGCCTGGTTCCATTCTAGTCCTCGGTCCTTCAAAGATTGTCTAATGTTGTCCTCCCAGCGGACTCTGGGTCGTCCTGGGGGTCTGGATCCCTGGCTCTTTGTTTCCCATGCTTGTCATGGTAGCCGATCTTCTCTCATTCTGCAGACATGGCCAAACCATCTTAGATGGGACTGTTCTACTTGGGTCTGCAGGGGGTGGCATTTTAGGCCTTGACGTATCGTCTGGTTGCGGACCATGTCTCTTCTTGTTACTTCAACCACCTTCCTCAGATATCTCATTTCTGAGGTTTGGATCTGGCTTTTGTGGGTTGTAGTCATTGCCCATGACTCGCATCCATATGTCAAGACTGGGAGATAGGTGGAGCGGTATACAGCCATCTTCGTTTTCTTACCAACCTCTCTCTTGCTGAGGAATCCTCGATTTATGGCCTGAAAAAGTCTCCCAGCTGCTGCTTTTCGAGTGGCCAACTCTTCTTTGATGCCTCCCTTTCGGTCTATAATAGCTCCGAGATATTTAAAGTGGTCGACCTGCTCCAGGACCTGTTCTCCCAGCTTAATCTGATGTCTTCTTTCTTCTCGTGATATCACCATGGATTTTGTTTTAGAGCTACTTATGACCATCCCTCTCTTCTCCAGCTCTTCCTTCCAGACTTGCAGGTTGGATTGAAGATGTGCCTCTGATTTAGCAATCAGGGCAACATCGTCAGCAAATGCCAGCTCTGAAATACATACCTGTCTCATCTTCCAGTACCTCACTGAATACTTTCTTGTTCTCTCCTTACATGACTTGATAACATCGTCCATGAGGAGTATGAAAAGATAAGGTGACAGGATATCACCTTGTGCTAATGACTAGACACGGGTATATATCATAAAAAAGAACAATATAATCCACGCCGTACGTCATCGCTTGGCATCTCTCTGGAACCAATAATTTTGCCGGACTTTGTTAATAATTAATTGACCCCGGCCAATTAGATCGTAAGCAAACTACTGAGTCATGTTTATTCTGATCGCGCGCATCTTTCTTGCGTCATGTGAGATAATGTTACTACCGTTGGCGTGAGCAAAATTAACTTTGATTCGTTGTAGCGCTCGGTTTTATGTACCTGCATAGAGGTTAAAACCCCACCCATCGATTTACCGGGTAGGGGTTATTAACGTCGTAAAATTTTCACCCCGCCTAATAATACTCAAGCGCTTAATACACTAAAAATTTACCGCAATTATTTTACAAAGAACAGCCTACGTGATCGCAATTACTTTAGAGAAAGGAAGACTGGTGCAAATCTTAAAATTAAACCCTACAGTCATCCCTCATGGAAACGCAATTAATTACCTATAGAAGAACACTAAACTCAATTAATTACAGGACATAATTACAGGGAGAAAAAGAATGGGGCCTGTGGAAAATAAAATCACAGTAACTCCTCACAACATGCCAAGTCCTCCTGTCACGTGACATCAGCTTAAGTTCTGTCCACGTCTGCCTCACCATTTTCACTTCTGTCTCCAGTTATCCTTTCCATGTTTTTGTGGTCTACATCTGCCTTTCGTTCCCTGGGGATTCCAGAATAAAGACGGCCTTGTAATGCTATCAGTAGGTTTCCTCAACGTGTGTCCTATAGTCTTCCTCTCATCACTCATTCCACTGGCACTTATTGTCTGCTAGTCATCAGTTCCACATTAGTCACCTTGTCATACCACTTTAATCCTTCTGTTCGACACAAGCCCCTATGTATGAATGTCTGTATCTTATTGGTTACTGGTTATGTTGTTCTCCATGTTTCAGAGCCATACAATAGGATTGACTTGACATTTGAGTTGAAGATTCGTGTTGTTGTGTTGATTTCTCTTGATCTCCATATGTTTCCCAATGCAATGAAAGCTTATATATATATATATATATATATATATATATATATATATATATATATATATATATATATATATATATATATATATATATATATATATATATATATATATATATATATATATATATATATATATATATATATATATATATATATATATATGCCTCATGCACAACCTCATGTTAGCCGCCTTCTACGACATGCCTGAGGAGCAGTTGTGTTATTCTTTCTTGGTTTCATCAAAGACACCCCCCCGGAAACTACCCTGGACATTACGGGATTGCGAGAGATGTAAACTGAAAATCAGCACATTTAAAACTGAACCAATGAAAAGTTCAGAAGAAATATTGGAGCAGCCAACATCCATGTAAGTAATATATATATACATAGTTTAAAAAAAATGTATGGTCACTTTATTGTATTACATATCTTTTTTAAAACATTCGTTGGGGAAGGGGGAGGGGGAGGGGGAAGGGGGGATTGACACCCTTTTTATGCCTGCGTAATACCTAAAAACTACTTGGTACAGAATAAGTTAATGACATAAATGGAAGAAAGAATAAATACAACTCATTAAACAATGTATTATGCCTCAATAAGAACTAACTTTACTGAATCGACATTGGCTTCGAAATTTAAAGAAATCAAG
This sequence comes from Oreohelix idahoensis, assembly GCA_024509875.1. Classification (NCBI taxonomy): domain Eukaryota; kingdom Metazoa; phylum Mollusca; class Gastropoda; order Stylommatophora; family Oreohelicidae; genus Oreohelix; species Oreohelix idahoensis. The sequence goes on along the minus strand of JAMPIV010020796.1, from coordinate 10,831 downwards.
GGCAGCACTGAATCTTCAGTTTTCAAGTTAGTTCTACTCTATGGCTCTCAAGCACGTAGAACAATAAAAACAGTAATAAAAAAGTTACAGACTTTCATAAATGGGCGCTTGCGTAAAACAGAAGCATTGAAACGGTACGACAAGGTCACCAATGTGGAACTGATGACAAGAACTAGACAAGTGCCAGTGGAACAAGAGATGAGAAGAAGTCGCTGGAGAAGGATGAGACACACACACTGGAAACCTGTTGATAGCATTACAAGGAAGTCCTTGATCTGGAATCCCCAGGGTAAGAGATATAGAGGGAGACAGACAAATACATGGAGACGAGAACTGGAGACGGAAACGAAAATGAAGAGAAAAACATAGAACGACCTTGAGGTGTAGGCACGCTACAGGAAGACTTCGCATGCGTTTTTTAAAGGCCTTGGGGAGCTGAAGGTTATAATGAATAATATTCAGAATTGACTGACCGATAATTTTGATGCCTTGTTTGTGTTTTTGTAATGGTTTCTTACACATGGTTTTGTTTGTTTGGTGCCTTGTTTGTATTTTTGTAATGGTTTCTTACACATGGTTTTGTTTGGTTTGATGCCTTGTTTGTATTTTTGTAATGGTTTCTTACACATGGTTTTATTTGGTTTGATGCCTTGTTTGTGTTCTTGTAATGGTTTCTTACACATGGTTTTGTTTGGTTTGGTGCCTTGTTTGTGTTTTTGTAATGGTTTCTTACACATGGTTTTGTTTGGTTTGATGCCTTGTTTGTGTTCTTGTAATGGTTTCTTACACATGGTTTTATTTGGTTTGATAACTTATTTGAGTTCTTGTAATGGTTTCTTACACATGGTTTTGTTTGGTTTGGTTTAATGACTATCTTCATTGCACACGGACTACTCCATCAGTGCTCCGATCTCCTCCCTTAGATTACACAAGGAGGATCTCAGCACAGTGCACGAACTCCGTAGCACCGGCGAGAATCCCAATGTGTGTATATATAGGAATCACACATTCTATAAATATTTTTGTTGTGGGCAGGTTTCTAATTTTTAAATTTTGCCACGACAAAAATTTAAATTTCTTACACATACACTTAATAAAACTGTAAAGACGATACTATCACAAAATGTGGCATAGCAGACTTCCATACAAAACATCAAGATATAAGAACCCACCTTGATTAGTGGGTGTTTTTGCATGCCTTCCACCAGGCTTCCGTTGACGATAGGTTCATTCAGGTCTAGGAACTGCTGAAATTCTTCCCTGCAGTCCTTGATGATGACGGGAGCTACCTTGTTGGTCCTGACCACGCATTGTTTGCTGGCGTACATATCTGGGAGAACAAGAAGGATACGAGAGAAGATGGTTATAAAAACAAAGCATCTTGAAAACAGTTACGGAGATATGCAGGGGACTAAAGAAGAAAACTGAAAGGGTTTAGCATTTAACTGGCTGTACGATGATTCGATAGATGGTATTATATACTTGATGATGATTATATTGATACACTCTTCGTACCATGATACATTCGTTATAATATAATTAAACCTTCTCATTCTCTCATCCGACCTTCACATTATTAGTTCAATCTTTTCCCACCAAAGTTGCAATCTTTTTAATGGCGCGTTCCTGCCGGGGGACTAAATTGCGCGCCTGTTGAATCAACGCGCACCTTGTTCTCAATATACCTCTGTTGAGGATTGCTTCATGTCTGCAGCATGGCGCATTCCTCAAATGATTATATCTCCGCGACTGATGTCGATGATTGTTTCATGCTTACAGACATTTGGATTTGTCGATGATCCGAATGGCTGTATCATGGAACACCTCAAACGAATAGAGATATATCTCATCGACCGATGTCGATCATTGTTGCATGTGTGCAAGCATTTGAGTTTGGCCGACTCGGATTACTGCACCATGGAACATCGCAATTGAATATGGTAACGATAGGTATGCATATCTCTATGCATGACGCGTGTGTCTTTGTAAGGACATTGGACGTGTGGGCTTCGGCCCCAACGGCAGCGTATGGCATGTGTGGCCATTGCCACTTATATTGTGTGGTATAACCACTGGAAAGTGTGTGGCGTAGTCCACTTTTAAGTGTGTGGCTGGGAAGCCATTTGAGCAGTGTATTTCTTGAACCAAACGTAAGTCGTAGTAGGAATAACGCAGTTTGTATAATTATGGCAGATTAGCCTGGCGTGGTATGCCAAAGGCCACGCCACAGTAATCTGTAAGCCAGTACATTAATACCGAAACTGCCATATTCCACTAGCCCCCACGTTTTGGGTTCAAGAAATTACCTTAAAATGGCCTCTGAATGACTTCCCCAAGCCACACCACTTAAAAAGTGACCACTACCTTCGCCACACACTTGAAGAGTGAACATGTGCTTATGCCCGCACCAACACAATGATAAGATGGCAATGGCCACACATTGCCCCCCCGATACGCTGCCCGTTGGGCCCGAAGCCCAAACACGTTAGACAATTGACGTGCCTTACAAAGACACTACAGCGTCAGCATAGCGTAATATGCATGACCTAAATCGTGACCATTGGCCTTCAATTGCGGATGTTCCCATGGTGCATTAAAAACCGACAGTCGGCCAAACTCCGAATGCTTGCACACACAACCAATGATCGACATCCCGGTCAAAACAGATACTATCTCTAAGTCGTTTGAGGTGTTACAAGATTCCAGCATTCGGAACATCGACAAATCCAAATGTTAAACTGTAAGCATTAAACAAGTCATCGACCATCAACCCCCGCGGAGATATTACATTTGAGGAATGCGCCATGCTTGCAGACATGAAGCAATCCCACATAGCGCTATATTGAGAACAAGGTGCGCTTGATTCATCAGGCGACGCAATTTAGTCCCCCCGGCAGGAACGCAGCCATTAAACAAGATTGCAACTTTGGCCTGGAGCAAAAGATTGGAACTATAATGGACTAAGGTCGGATGAGAGAAAGTGGTTTGAAGGTAACTTATATTATAACGAAAATGTATCATTCATGTACGAAATCATTAGTTGTATCAATATAATCAGCGCATGTGTTCTTCAGTAGTATATATTACCATCTAACTCCGAATCCATCGTACAGCCTCGATTATAATCTAAACCCTTTCAGTTTTACTCTTTAGTCCCCTGCAAATCTCCGTCCATCACTGTACTACTTTCAGAGATGCTTTGTATTTAACTAACCACCTTCTCATCTATCCTTCGGATGTTCTCCAGAGGTATGTACGTCCAAAAAAGTCAATTCGTGGTAGGACCAAACAAGGTAGCTCCCGTCATCATCAAGCGTACTGCAGGGAAGAATATTGAGCAAGTTCCGAACACTGAATGAACAAATATAGACGTCCAATTCGGAAAGCCCTGGGTCCAGGGCATGCAAAAAAACACCAGAACTAATCAAGGATGTGGATTCTTACCTATCGGATAATAGGCTGTATGAAGTCCCTATTGCACATTGTTGAACGATAGTAATCGTCTTTACAGTTTTAAAGTGTAAGTAAGAAATTTAAATTTTTGACGTGCCAAAAATTTTTAAAAATTAGGAAAAACCTATCGTGCACCACAAAAAAATATTTATAGAATGTGTGATTCCTATATTATACACGCACATTGGGATTCTCGCCGGTTGGCACGGAGTTTCGTGCACTGTGCTGAGATCCTCCTTGTGTGATCTAAGGGAGGTGATCGGAGCACTGATGAGTAGTCCGTGTGCAAATGAGATAGTCATTAAACCAAACCAAACAAAACCATGTGTAAGAAACCTTACAAGAACTCAAATAAGTTATCAAACCAAATAAAACCATGTGTACAGAAACCATTACAAGAACACAAACAAGGCATCAAACAAACAAAAACCATGTGTAAAAAACCATTACAAAAACACAAACAAGGCCACCAACCAAACAAAACCATGTGTAAGAAACCCATTACAAAACTAACAAACAAGGCCCAAACCAAATAAATCCCATGTTGGTAAGAAAACCATTACAAAAATACAAACAAGGCATCAAACCAAACAAAAACCATGTGTAAGAAACCATTACAAAAAACAAACAAGGCACCAAACAAACAAAAACCACATGTGTAGAAACCATTACAAAAACACAAACAAGCAATCAAAATTATCGGGTCAGTCAATTCTGAATCTTATTCATATAACCTTCAGCTCCCCAAGGCCTTTTAAAAAACGCTTGCCGAAGTCCCTTCCCTGTAGCGAGCCTACACCTCAAGGTCGTTTCTCTGTTTTTCACCTCTTCAATTTTTCGTTTTCCGTCTCCAGTTCTCGTCTCCATGTATTAGTCTGTCTCCCTCTATATCTCTTACCATGGGGAATTCCAGATCAAGGACTTCCATGTACTAATGTAATCAAAACAGTTTTTCCAGAGTGTGTGTCTTCATCCTTACTCCCAGCGGACTTCTTCTCAGGCTCATTGTACCACTGGCACTTGACTAGTTTCTGGTCATCAGTTTTCCTACTTTGGTGGACCTTGTCGTATCCGTTTCAATGCTTTCTGTTTTTACGCAAGCGCCCATTTAAGAAAGTCTGTAACTTTTATTAGTACTGTTTTTATTGTTGTTTAACTACGTGCGTTGAGAGCCATAGAGTAGAACTATACTTGAAAACTGAAGATTCCGTGACTGCCCTTGATTTTCTTTAAATGTCGAAGCCAATGACGATTCATTAAAAAGTTAGTTTCTTATTGAGCATAAATACATTTTGTTTAATGAGTTGTATTTGATTCTTTCTTCCATTTTATGTCATTAACTTATTCTGTAACCAAGTAGTTTTTTAGGTATTACGCCAGGCATAAAAAAGGTGTCCCCAAAAAAAAAAAAAAAAAAAAAAAAAAAAAAAAAAAGAAAAAAACAATCCCCCCTTCCCTCCCCCTCCCCCTTCCCACAAAGAATGTTTTTAAAAAAGATCTGTAATCAGACAATAAAGTGACCAAACAATTTTTTTTAAACTATGTATCTATATATTACTTACAAGGATGTTGGCTTGCTCCAATATTTCTTCTGAACTTTTCCATTGTTTTTCAGTTTTATATGATGCTGATTTTTCAGTTTACATCTCTCGCAATCCCGTAATGTCCAGGGTAAGTTTCCGGGGGGGTGTCTTTGATGAAACCAAGAAAGAATAACACAACTGCTCCTCAGGCATGTCGTAGAAGGCGGCTAACATGAGGTTGTGCATGAGCATATATATATTCTATATTTATATATATATATATATATATATATATAATATATATATATATATATATATATATATTATATATATATATCTATATATATATATATTATATATATATATATATATATATATATATATATATATATATATATAAGCTTTCATTGCATTGGAAACATATGGAGATAAGAGAAATCAACACAACAACACGAATCTTCACACTCAATGTCAAGTCAATCCTATTGTATGGCTTCTCGAAACATGGAGAACAACATAACCAGTAACCATAATAAGATACAGACATTTCATACATAGGGGCTTGTGTCGAACAGAAGGATTAAAGTGGTATGACAAGGTGACTAAATGTGGAACTGATGAACTAGCAGACAATAAGTGCCATTGAATGAGTGATGAGAGGAAGACTATAGGAAACACACGTTGAGGAAACCTACTGATAGCATTAACAAGGCCACCGTCATTACCGGCGACGTCTGGAATCCCCAGGGAACGAAAAAAGGCAGATGTAGACCCACAAAAACATGGGAAGGATAACTGGAGACAGAAGTGAAAATGTGTGAGCAGACGTGGACCAGAACTTTAGCTGAAGTCACGTGACAGGAGGACCACTTGACGGCATGTTGTGAGGAGTTACTGTGATTTTATTTTCCACAGGCCCCATTCTTTTTTTCCCTGTAATCATGTCCTGTAAGTAATTGAGTTTAGTCTTCTTCTATAGGTAATTAATTGCGTTTCCATGAGGGATGACTGTTGGTTTTTATTTTGAGATTTGCACCAGTCTTCCTTCCTCTAAAGTAATTGCAATCACGTAGGCTTTTCTTTGTAAAATAATTGCGGTAAATTTTTTGTGTATTAAGCGCTTGAGTATTATTAGGCGGGGTGAAAATTTTACGACGTTTAATAACCCCTACCCGGGTAAATCGATGGGTGGGTTTTAACCTCTATGCAGGTACATAAAAACCGAGCGCTACAACGAATCAAAGTTAATTTTTGCTCACCGCCATCGGTAGTAAACATTATCTCACATGACGCAAGAAAGATGCGCGCGATCAGAAATAAACATGACTCAGTAGTTTTGCTTACGATCTAATTGGCCGGGGTCAATTAATTATTAACAAAGTCCGGCAAAATTTTTGGTTCCAGAGAGATGCCAAGCGATGACGTACGGCGTGGATTATATTTGTTCTTTTTATATGATATAACGTACCCGTGTCTGTCATTAGCATGACAAGGTGATATTCTGTCACCTTGTCTTTTCATTCTCCTCATGAACAATGTCATAAAAGCATGTAAGGAGAGGACCAAAAAGTATTCATTAGGGTACTGGAAGATGAGACAGGTTTGTATTTCAGAGCTGGTATTTGCTGACGATGTTGCCCTGATTGCTAAATCAAAGGCACATCCTCAATCCAACCTGCAAGTCTGGAAGGAAGAGCTGGAGAAGAGAGGGATGGTCATAAGCAGCTCTAAAACAAAATCCATGGTGATATCACGAGAAGAAAGAAGACATCAGATTAAGCTGGGAGAACAGGTCCTGGAGCAGGTCGACCACTTTAAATACCTCGGAGCTATTATAGACCGAAAGGGAGGCATCAAAGAAGAGTTGGTCACTCGATAAGCAGCAGCTGGAGACTTTTTCAGGCCATAAATCGAGGATTCCTCAGCAAGAGAGAGGTTGGTAAGAAAACGAAGATGGCTGTATACCGCTCCACCTATGTCCCAGTCTTGACATATGGATGCGAGTCATGGGCAATGACTACAACCCATAAAAGCCAGATCCAAACCTCGAAATGAGGTATCTGAGGAAGGTGGTTGAAGTAACAAGAAGAGACATGGTACGCAACCAGACGATACGTCAAGGCCTAAAATGCCACCCCCTACAGACCCAAGTAGAACAGTCCCATCTAAGATGGTTTGGCCATGTCTGCAGAATGGGAGAAGATCGGCTACCACGACAAGCATGGGAAACAAAGAGCCAAGGATCCAGACCTCCAGGACGACCCAGAGTCCGCTGGGAGGACAACATTAGACACTCTTTGACGGACCGAGGACTAGAATGGAACCAGGCCAGGAAGAAGACAGCTGATAGAATGGTCTGGCGCTCTCTCTTCCAAACCTCTACACCTCACGGTAGAAGGGGAACGACTAAGTAAGTAAGTAAGTAAGTCTAGTCATTAGCGGGTCTCTTTGTCCTCCAGAATTATCAGCTGTGAAATCTAAGTCATATTCGTCAGCTCTTCAAGTGAGAAATTCGAGAATTGGGTATGTCCATATTTTAATTAGCTGTCGTACTTAAAGGTTTCGTTTTCTTTAAAATAGAATCTTTGCCCGATAAAGTAAAGTTTTCTTCTGGAAGTTAACTTAAATTTTTATAAACGAAAGTGCCATCAATTGCAAAATAATAAAAATGTAAGTGTGCATCAATAATGTTTTCTATGATAAGCTAGTACTATCGTTGGTTAGGTTGAGATATTGCGTGTCAAGGCTTTCGATGTAGTAAGTGTATAAGGTTAAGTTCCTTAGGATATATATAATATATATATATATATACTGTAATTGTGATGTCCGATATATATATATATATATATATATATATATATATATATATATTTATATATATATATATAATATATATATATATATATATATATATACTAAATATATATATATATATATATATATAATATATATATATATATATATATATAGGTAACCTCGATTTGAGAATAATATTCGCAGGGTAACTACGCTTGTGGAATATAAGTTTTATACGGTTATGTCCTTATGCTATATCAAATTACTGAAATTGAGAGGACCAATATACAATGTAACCTCGGATGTGATTATATTATTGGCATGTGTAAATTCGTGAGGCGTAATTTTTTGTAATTTTATTTAGTGAAGTATTAAAGTTAGTTTGATACTAAATGTTTGTGAGGTAGTTGGAGAGAGGGGTAATTAATTTTCACGGAGATGGGATTTAAATATTCCATAGTGATGTCTAATTTATTTTTGGGTTAAGCGATGACTCACCAGGCTCAGTCTTGTAAATATAAAGTAGGGCCAGGAAATTGGCAGTAAGGAATTCCTTCAGTGTATGGTGAATGTTTTTGAAGCTGAGGCGAATTAACGTAACAGATTAGGTCAGCAGTGTCTGGTATTTCCAACCAGACAGATATTTACGTTGGTAGAGAAGTGTTAAGAGTACTTTTTTATCGCTTGTGCGTAGAGAGGTGTAGGGATAGAACGGGAGATATTTTATTAAGGGAGTTTTAGGTGTTATAGATGAGTAAAAAAATTTTGATTATTGTATATATGTTTAGTTTATTTTTTGTTTCACAGCAATTTTTCACGGCACACAGATAGGGGTGCAAAATTTGCCTCAAGTTTTGCCAAATAGTAGGTGCCATTTCCGACAGGAGTAAAAGGTCGAGAGAAGGCATCGGCAAGGCGAAGAAAATGGTGACGCGAAGTTACCGGCACCAAATACGTCTGCACCAGAAAGATAGCCGTTCTCTTGCAAGTGAAGCCCCCCACGCTTCATCGGAACGTTTCATACGTTAAAATCCCAAGCTCTCACACTCGATATACCACTCCTAAAAAGGCGCGTTGGCCTGAGGTTGTTCTAATTTTACACACAATATAATGCTGTTTGTCCTTAATCCTAAGTGCGTTCAGTCGGCCGATAATCAAATTAAGTTCGCCAGAAGTAACGCAGTCACAGTCCCGATCAAGTACCTGAGTCTAAAAGCCCAAGTCTTCAACAGCAATATTCGTGGAGGAGATAGGAGTTAACATTCCTTCTGAATGCTTTTAGAGAGGAGAGACAGAAGTTATAAGAAGTTAAGCGTTAGTCAGAGCAGAGGACAGCTGTCTGAGGTTTGCTCTGATGAAGTCAGTTAGTGGAATCAGTGTTTCGTGATTGTGCAGTGTAGGACTTCAAGAAAGTTTTCATGCAGAGGTTTGTAAACAGTTTAGTTAGGTCTACACAGGAACAGTGTGTTAGGATTGTTTTTTTAAAATAATTAATAATAGTAATAGAGTGTGGCTCGCATTAAGATCCCACCAACTCTACCGTGTGTGTAATCCCTCTATCTTTCCCCAGCAGGTTTTGAATGATAGGGTGAAAGGGTTTGGACTTTTATTAATTGGGTCATTTTTAATATTTGTTCTTCAGGTGTGCCGAACACGCACTAAAAATGTTTTATGATATATGAATTTGGGGGGATTATGGTTGGTGGTGTAAGTTTTTTTTATTAAATTTAATTATAAACTTCATACTGTGCATCCATTATAAACTATTACTACGTATATATATATAATTGTCTGTATAGTGGTGTCTGTGGACTTTGAGTGAAACCTGAATCTCCTTTTTTGTAGTTCAGAGGTAGTGAGTCTTTAGCTCTTAACAAAGTCCACGAGTGGCGAGGGAAGTCATCTCGGTTTCTCCACCCGCGAAGCTATAAGCCCTCATCTTCCACATTCACATCATTCGCATACAAAATCTATCAGCGCAGACTTTCTCTTACTAGTGTCTGTCCATTTACACTCAGACAAACTCTATTCAACTTAAATCCACTTCGTGACACGTGTGTTTGTTGAAGCCTATTAAGGGAGCTAAAGTGTAATAGACTGATGATGAGTTGTGTGCGTGTCGTGTGCGTGGTGCGTGTGGTGTGTGTTGTGGTGTTTTGTGTGGTGGTGTGTTGCTTGAGGTAAAGGGCAGGGGCTGCAGCAAGGAAGGAAACAGGTCACCGGGCACAACATAAAAATAGTGAAATCTCTAACATCTTCACACCTCTACGGCAGTTTTGCTATGGAACTACTTTTACTTGTACACTACCACTATCAAGTCTGCATAGGATCACTTTCAAGTCTGCATAGTTATCAACTTTTCAAGTCTGCATATTATCACTTTCAAGTCTGCATAGTATCACTTCAAATCTGCAATAGAATCACTTTAAAGTCTGCATATTATCATTTTCAAGTCTAAATACTCAATGCCTCTAATCAGCGTAGTAGTCAACTGAAATACGGCTAAACAGGTAGTCCCTACGGCAGATTCGACGTAGGAGTGAAGGTTAGAGACTTCACTATACCTAGGTCCATGTGTATGAGATGAGGTTGACCAGGTTTCCTTCCTCCACCAGTTTCCTTCCTCATTGCCTTTGCCCCCCTAACCTAGGGAGAAATATTGAAATATCAGTTTACAGCGGGGTAAGACTGGATAGTGATGCGACCCAGGTTTTGGGATCCTGGAACTGGGCCAACTGTGTCCCGCGAAAGGCAAGCACTCAAATATTAAGTAGGAGTAATCACTACCTGTAAAAAAACAATACAATGTGCAGAACAAAGTTCAGGTATCAAAAACAACGAAACTTAAGTCCAGCAAATAAACTCACTGATGGGGAATTGTAACCAAAACAAAAACGAAGAATTCAAAGCAATCACTGGAACAAGAACCAATGAATAATACCCCGTGAGAAAACGAAACAAAAGAATAAGTTATTTGGAAGCGAGTGAGGTAAACGCGATGAAACAATAACCTAAACAATGTTATTCCAGAATCTTAGGGGAGGGTTTAGTGCAATTGG